>JACXGK010006879.1:0-27212 GCA_016801125.1 Novumbra hubbsi | reverse complement strand
TAATGTGAGAGGGGATAATGTGAGAGGGGATAATGTGAGAGGGGGTAATGTGAGAGGGGGTAATGTGAGAGGGGGTAATGTGAGAGGGGGTAATGTGAGAGGGGGTAATGTATAAAAAGAGTGAGTGATGAATGGGGAGGGAGAATGTGGTGACAAACCAAGGGAAGACAAGGTGAGGTGATTGGGACAAGTACCTGATCGCTCCATCCCTAGATATTTCCTATCTCACACAATACAAAAGAAGTGATCAGTGTCCTAAATAGAATCCTATTTCCTGGACCATGGTCAAAGTAGTGCATTTCTGTACAGAGGTGATAGGGGGACACTTGTGATCAATGCTTGTGGGTGCATAGCAGTGTGCATGTCTGAATCAGGTTTGGTTATTAAATGCAGGTGGGAAGATTGTTGATTGAAAGTTAATGCCATACGTCAAGATACATGTTGAGATACTTCCCATTCAGTACAAGGACTTCTAAGTGGGCTGGATGGTTGATGTAGTCTACATTTAAACCTTTTGTTAATTAGATTTTTTAGGAGTAGATGAAGGCCAAAGAAGGCATGTTTCATGTTTTAACAATGCGGTTTGGGACACAGCACATCGTTTAGCGAAGGACCATCTGAATACAGGATAGTGTCATAGGCATACGTGTGAGTGATGGAGTTACTGTCAGCAAGCGCTAGATCCTTGATGTACATTTAGAAAAGGAGCGGCCCAAGAATCGAACCTTGAGGATCACTCATACAATTCGAAGCAGTCAGTCAGTAGGCAGTCAGGTTTAATGCATTGTGTTCAGTCAGATAAACAGTTTTCAAGCCAGGCAAGATCCCTAGATTGCTGAGTCTCTTGATAAGGTTTGCCAAAGTCAAAGGCTTCAAACCCTTTCAGGACTAAGCCATTCATAGTGGCTTAGACGTTCGATGGCATTGCTAAAAGTAGGTACATATTTAGTTGACATCAATGTTACCATCATGCTAATATTTTGTAGAGAACAATGGAACCATCAACATCATGTTGTTGACTGTATTTCAGACAAATGGCAATGTTCCCATGCGTGATGCTTATGTTATCTGAAAGGAGGCCTATAACAAACATGGTCAAACGTGAAGAATGACAGCTGCAGATGTTTAATCTGACTAGATTACACCCTTTCATGATGGGAGGTTAAGAAGGCAGGTGTAGAGGGCTACTTAATCAGCAAGCCTCTTAGATGAGCTGGTTGGCAATATCAGTACACAGTGTATTTTCAGTACACAGTACATAGTTGAAGTGGTCGCTTTGTTGCTGACATTACATTAGGCTTATTATTCCCCAGGATCTACCTACTTCTGTAATCATCTGTTGGCCATTGCCTTTTCTGAGGTATTGTAGGATAGTCTGGGTGTAGTGAGAAGTAACCCACCATATGTGAACTATCCACCCACTAAAGGGAGTAGCAGAGCCCCCACGAATGGTAATTCCCACACCTGATTGCCACCTGATTGCCATAAGTAAACTGGTATGTAGTCATCTGGTAAACTGGTATGTAATCTTCGGGTAAACTGGTATGTAGTCATCTGGTAAACTGATATGTAGTCATCTGTTAAAGTCATCTTCAAAAAAGAACACATTTATGATTACCAATTTGAAACCTCAAACCCATGTCTGGTATAACGATTCTTTGCAATTGTGCAACACGAATCCACAAAATGTAGAAACTGTATGCAATTTGTATTGGCTTGAGTATATTATTGTGTCTTAATGGATACATTTACAATTTTACAATCTAATGTTACATGATTCCTTAACCTGAAAATTTTAACCATTGTAAATGTATGAGCTTTCACCACAATTAGCTAAAAATGTGTACTTGTTTTTCATTTTATTGGAAAATCACCTCTCTGAACATTTTACAAATAACACTTACTTGACACATGGAATTGAAACGAAAGGAAGGTTTAAAAGCCCAAAACCTGTATTTTCCCTTTTCCTTTTTTTTGCAGGGCCTCAAGGCCCATACACTATTTTCAGTTTGAGAAGCCATCTAACATAAAATTGTAAAATAACGAAAGGTTCCTTAAGACATGTTCTAGAATCAGGGGGATGAATAATCACAGGGTTGAAGAGGCCCATTAATTAAATGACACTTCCTCTTCATTTTATGTCTTCCCAAAAAGGGAGTTGAAGTGGAAAGAGAAACACAGACTCACAGATGGAAAGAGATATGGATGCTGAAAGAGTGAAAACGTGCCAGGGAAGCTAGTGAGAGTGAGTGATGGTGCTGAGGTAGTGAGAGAGATAGCGACAAGGATGTGAAGATAGAGCGAGAGGAGAGAAAAGTAGAAAGATGTAGATGGTGTGTTGTCGGCCTGTGTGTTGAGCGTGGGTGTGAAAAAAGTAGCAGCAGTTTGTGTTGTTTTCTCTCTCTCTTAAGAGGTCCACTATGACCAATCCTTCAACCCCAGATGCTAATGACACACAACAGCGGACAGACGTGCATATGTATGCATGTAGGTTTACTTGCACATCAGAACGTTTGTCCAGATGGAACGGAAAATGTACTTACTTAAAGGTCTAGGGTCCGTTTCTGGATTCATGGACCACAATGAAACAGGTTTAGTGTTGCTGAATTGAAATAGGCTGTGGGATTGGCGTTATACATGTATATAATTGATGGTTGGGTGAGCTGACTTTTCTTCTAAAGAGGAATACATTTACCTGGCACGAACCCTAATGATTTATCCTAATTAACCCCAATACCTTTTGACAAATGTCAGAATCTAACGTTAGGCCGTGAGATCTTGTTACTTATCTTGTCCCGGCTTTACAACCGCAAGTGTTGTGTTGGTTTATGTCAGCAGGCTCATTAATGATGGGCGCAAAGGGTGTGTTTGTGTGTGTGTGTTTTTGTTTTTGTCCACGCACTTTGCTTTACGTGTGTGTTTGTGTGTGTGTTTTTTTCTGTTTGTGGCTCATGAATAATTCCAATCCCAGTTCTCCCACTAAAGCGGCCTAAGTAATGGCTGTTCAGCACGGTACAAATTATTTTATTACGTCTTGGTGCACTTTACTGCCGCTTTAATGTCTACCGCACGGACACACAAACACACACACGCACACACACTCACTCTCACATGCCTTAAACTAGGATGAGCAGTGGAGTGATGCAATGATGCAATCAACTATTTCAATTACAGTGATTCATTTGCTGTTCAGGGCCCACATAAGCGCAGTGGAGATCTGGTGGTGAAAGTGATGTGTGCTCCGATGAATCCCTGCTTGTTTAGATGCTTCTGTGTATGTGAGCATCTGTGCGTGTGTGTTAACACTTTAGAGTGAGTAAAGTAAGCATATTAACGCATCGTGACAGGGTCATCATATCCAGTGCATAAGTAATGGCATTGACATAAAATTCAGTAAGACTGTTATGCACGTATACATCATGTAGGCTTAGTGTGATGTACCTTTATGTCTCTTGGGTGTTTGTAACTACTACAGCAAAGTTGCAAAACCAGTGTCAAACATCTACTTACCCCAGTGTCAGACATCTCCTTACCCCAGTGTCAGATATCTACTTACCCCACTGTCAGATATCTACTTACCCCTGTGTCATACATCTACTTACCTCAGTGTCAGATATCTACCTACCCCAGTGTCATACATCTACTTACCCCAGTGTCAGATATCTACCTACCCCAGTGTCATACATCTACTTACCCCAGTGTCAGATATCTACTTACCCCAGTGTCATACATCTACTTACCCCAGTGTCAGATATCTGCGTACCCAAGTATCCTACATCTACCTACTCAGTGTCAGATATCTACTTACTCCAGTGTCAGATATCTACTTAACCCAGTCAGACATCTACCTACCCCAGTGTCAGAAATCTACTTACCCCAGTCAGACATCTACCGGTTGGTTTTGCAACGTTGATGTATTTACCCATGTTGATCACTGGGATTAATGTAGGTGCAGAGTTCAAGAGCAGGACAGGACTCATGTGTTCTCCATTACACTTGGTACAGTCACTAAACTGTGAATACATATTGCTGTTTTTGTGTAAATGTCTTCTTTTTGTTTCGTAGCTCTGGTCAGTCATTTTAGTTGTTGGTTTTCTGGCTGTGCTGAACGTCATAATTGGGGTGTCATTTTGTTGAGGACAGTGTGCAACAAGGCATCCACATCCACAGCTGAACACCCTATCATGGCTCTCAGGATAATACAAGTATCAGTCTTTAGTCTCAAAGCAGATGTCTGATCATGCTCCTATGATCTGCACCTGCATCTGCAATGCTTGTCCCTGCTTTCGGTTTGCTCTCTTCAGCTCGTTTGTTCATTTGTTTGCTTGCATGTTAATGTTCTTTCATTTAAAAATGCTCACACTTTTATTGTAGCAACCGGCAAGGTCTGTCCACTTGGGACCTCCCTTCCTTTGGCATCTATTTTGTCTCCACTCTGGCATTGTACTTGTTTTCAAGCGATGACTACATAAAGGTTACTAAATGCCTTTAAGACCTTGTAATGGGCCCATTGGAATGCAGTGTTTGTTTAATGTTGCAATTTATGAACCTGTCTGCTTGGGATTTAAAGCGTCATCTGTGTTAATAACTGCGATAACAACTTTAATCACTTATTTCCTTTTCATGCCATTTTAAATAGAAGTAGGTGTCATTTCATTGAACTGTTGCCTTAATGGTGAGAAACCATTCAAAGTTAATAAAATTAGCTAATTTCTGTATCTCTGCTTATATGATTCATGGTGGTTTGGGAAAGGCTGGTACTACAGTGGAACCGGTATCCCTTTAGAGTTAATAAATACGCACATCAATCAATTAATAGTTGCCGGACATAAGACATTGTTTTACCTGTATACCAGTGACCATGAGGCTTCTTGGACAAGCACTGCTAATGTATGTCTATGACAGCACCCAAGTGGCACACAGCGCCAATGAATTGACTTACTCATCCCGAACCCCTGACCTTGTGTCAAACACGCTTCCAAATAAGCCCCGAGAAATTTAGCAAGGCCGCTGCTTAGCAACCCCTCAAACCACAGAGCACCAAGTCAAAGTCAGTCAAAGTTTTTATTGTCTAATGCCCAAAACAGTTGCATTGATACCAGAACCTAACCCTGTTCCAAATCTTTACCACTTTTTAATGAGAGCTTCCGATTCTACATTTCATCCAGGTGTTCTACATATATGTGTGAAATCCATATTCGTGATATGATGTATTGATACCTTTTTGGTTATTCAGTTGCATTTTTTTGGAAATCATTATCTGTGTAAGAGAAAGAGTCCGTCATACAAACATGTTACTGCATTGAATTCAGAATTAATCATCATTTCGGGCCATTTCGTTGGTGTGCAGAACTACGATTTTGTAAACGTTCAACCCCACACTAATCTCTAGATGGCCAATATTATTGTTTAACCTTCTAAACGTTATTACATATTTCTGGATTTCTGTCTGAAAAACATATTTTTGACATGAGTGGTTAAAGACTCTGTCCCTCTCTGCCCTCAGTCTGTCCGTTTCTCCGTATACGGACATTTCTAGGTTACAGAAACCGAGTTGAAGTAGGCCCATTGTATGTGTCCTTCTAACTGCGCAAATTGTGTGAGGTTCAGCTTTCACACATCACAGCTGCTTAATTAGCATAGCAGTAAGAGACTTTTGCGAGTAACTGAAATGTTGCTAGATTGAATCCCCCAGACAGAAAGTATATAAAGAATGTTGTTCTGACCATGAGTAAGACTGACATAGTACCCTGGGTGCCCGATTCGACCACCCCCTGCACAAGGGGAAGTTCAACTTCAGCCGTACCTGGTGTTTAATTGATGACCAAATGAACGTCTCTTTAAGTTAGAGACCTTCCTGCAGTGGTGCTGACAAGTGCATTGGGTGAGCAGAGATGCGGGGCGTTCCTCTCCTAAGGCAGTGCTGACAGCTAGCCAGCTTTCCACAGGGCTTTTATGATGGATGATGTACACCGTGCGGAAGCGGCTTGTGGCGCCAGCCTTCTGGGGCTCTGTCTATGGTGCTGAACCAGTGTTTTAGGCCTTAGCTTGTGGCCCTCTCCGGGGTGCTGAAGGGCCTCTTCTTTGCCTATGCATGTGAGGACGTGACACTGGCCAATGTGATTGTTTTACTCCCCCCCCCCCTTCCCCCCATAAACCATCATCTGCTTAGGAGATATTTAAATCCTTTCTTAATGGAATCGTGAAACAATTCTACCTTAACTGGTGTTATGGATGATTTTATATTTTTTTTAACTGCCCAGTACGCTATCATGATGTGCATAGTTATGAATGTTTAATGAATCAAAAAAGTGATTATTGTATTGGCTGTTCAGTGGGCGTATTACATCCAAAGTGGTTTCTTTACCCTATGAATGTGTGCACTTTTTATAAAGGTCTCAAAGAGCTTTTCGAATTCTGTCAAGAATCTCACCGCTGACCTGCACAACGCTCTATGCAATTCTAATAGATTTATGTGATAAAGTGAAAACCATGCCACTACATTAACGGTTAAGACAGATTCAATAAAGCATTTCTGAAAAGGCTGACATTCAGCCTACTAAGTGTCTAGAGTAAGAGGACTATGCTCATTCTCCGTGAATCTGTAGCCCGAATGAATGCAAATAACAAATGATAGTTCTAAATGATATACTAACTCAAGAAGTACTTTACTACTGTATTGATGCACCTTGGAAGTTATTCCCCGTAGCATTGGACTGTGTGGACTCCTAGACTCCTTCCGGTAGATCTGGCACCTGTTTGGTTGTGCAGTGTAGGGGAACTTTGGTTTACTTTGACATGGTTGCCTAAGAGTGAAGACATGCCAACCACTTCGACTCTCAAAAGACTATGTGCCTGAAAATGCAAACTGCAATGCATTGTTAGTCTTCAGGAGGTGTAAAGGTCTGCCACCTGCTCTCCATTGCAATCCAGGTCTCAGTCAGGGACATGTGCAGATCATTGTCAAGCCCACCTCATTCACAACTTCTGTACAAACATTATCCTTTGTTAGCCCCCAGGCAGGTGGGCAGTTCAGGTTAAAACCTCCAGCCACCTGAACACTTTCTTTCCTTGCTGTTGCCCTTACCATCTGTCATCCCCCTATTGACAGAGGTAGGGCATAGGCCAACTCTGATTCAGAATATAAAACCCTGTCAAAGTGTTACCTCTCGAGTCGGTTCATAGTCCTGCTTTAATTTACAGTATATTAAAATGATATCATTAATCAGCGATACATCTCTGTTTATTTGTATATTCAGGGTTAATTATCTAAAAGCCAATTGTCCTGTAGTCCTTTACTACCTTTTTCTAATTGTGGAGACAGCATTTCCTGCATTTTAAATGCCCTATGCAGTATTTATCCCTCATCCAATCAGTCTTGGTATCAAATTATGTATCTTTTCTTGAATATATTTGCTTGAGAATAGTGAAAAGGAAAAACAGTGCAACATGCCTGCATGAATGTAGTAGCATTTATTTTGTTATAGAGTAATAGGCAATTAGAATTAGAATACTTTTAAAAAACAAAGGCCATCTGCACACTCATGTGTGGTTGTGAGTGTGTGTGGTTGGCCAGTGAAGCCTATCAGACAACAGGTTGGTGAGAACATCACCCAGTCCCTTGCCAGCTGGACATAGATCAGCTGTTTATACGCACACAGATGGCAAACTAGGCTTATGCTCAACGTCACTCTCCAGACTCTTTGTCAGAGATGTCTGGCTGTGAACGTTCCGGAAGTAGAGAACCAGGAACCCTTGTAAGTGGATGTTGATATACTGTAATATGCTGCGTTTGGATCACAGTCAAGTATCTGATGTGTCCTCATAGCTTGGTCAATGTTTTGTGGATATTCACTCAAGTGTGAGAACAAAAAATACATAAATAATTCAGCTTTTTGTTCCTGTGAACAAAAATGCACGATGGATTGATAAAAAAAAATATTAATTCAAAGATTCTGTTTCATTAATATCTAACTGTGAAACGGTATGAAGATCATGATAAAATATAACTCTCAAAGAAAATCTCTCGACAGTCATTTTATTTTGTCATGAACCATGTTTTTTTTCACACTAACAGCAATGCATAACAGTTTGATTAACAAAGTATTTGTTGACAATTTATTTAACATGGTGTTTTTGTATGTCCAGTAATTCTTCTAATTGACGCCTGGCAGACTTTAGGACAAATAATAAAGTCCATAACTATGTCATCAAGTAGCCTAAAGTAGCCAAGTTGCAGTGTACCTGCATATCTTCATTATCTATATATTCTCTTACCTTATGAGAAGTGAAAACGTTCACCGCAAATGAAATATTAGCTAACAGCTCTTAGCCATAAACCACTACCAATCTTCATTCGGCAGGAATTTCTATGGCCAAACAATAAATAGTAAGCAACCTGTTCGTGTGATACGTCTGCTGTCAGGATTAGTTCACACTTCCAGGATATCCTTTTAAGATGCATCTTCAACGATTCATCTCTGCAGGTGGTAAGGCAGATCTAATTGCAACCGGTTAGCAATGTGACTTTTGATCATCCTGGGCTTTCAACAAATGTCAGCACATTCAGAATGGGGACATGATCTGGACTACAGACATTTGTGATTAACATTTTAGTTATGTAGCAGATGCTTTAATCTAGAGCAACTTAGACAGGGTTAATGCACTCATTTTAGATAGGTGGGACATGCAGATAACCAACCAATAGTAAAATTACTTCAGCAAAGTTGGTGCCATGACAGAAACCCATATAGACATAGCAGAGCAACGTGCTTGGGTAGAGAAAGGGTTCGATCCGTGCCTGAATTTAGCCGGTGTAACAGTTGACCTGCGTAAAGTTAAGTTGAATTTTATTCCTCTGCCTCATTCAACCTTGACTTACACGCCATATGGTTTGGAGAAAATAGATTCAAACCTATACAGTATTTAGAAAACATCTATTTACTGTCTATAATAGCCTGGCAGATTCATATGCAATAGCTAAATCAAAATAGAAACCCACACACAAAACCGCTTGTTGTCTGAATAATGAGAATACCTGGGATTTCTATAATGCTTTCCAAGGACCTTCAAGGTACACTCAAGGCCAGTTCTGAAGCCTTGCCGTATCACAGAGAACTCATTGTGGGTCTTCAAGGTGGCGATTTAGCTGTTTGCTGACACAGAATTCAAAAACATTAGAGTGACAGGAATTGATTGAGATAAAGGCCCAGAGTATTTAAGGTCTAGCTTGTCCCCCTTCCTAAAAGATTAATGACAGCGGCAGCTTTACAGTCTTGTGGGATTACATGTGCATCTTAGGTATGATAGTGTGATAGGTATGAACCAGGCATGTGATCGAGGCTGAGATAAGAGGGACCGACCTCCCAGATCACCTTCCAGCTAATGGTCGCTTGGAGGAGTCTCCCAGCCTCTACAAGTCCGTTCATGTCAAAGGTCTAGACATTAGCACACTTTATATAGACAACCCTGTATCCAAATAAGTTGGGAGTTGCTGCTTAAAATGTAAATAAATGGTGTGCAAATCATTTCAAACCTATACTGCATAGAAAACAGTACAAAAAAATTGTTACAAAGACAAAAACTGAGACATTTTCTTTCTGCTTGAAATATATAAATGTCCCAGCAACACATTTAAAAAATGTGAACAGGGCAAACAAATATTGTATAATTAATGTTTGAGAAAAGGTTTTGGTAACTAAAAAACTTAACACTATTAATTAGGTCCATTGGAAATGGACCAGTAACATGATTGGGTATTAAAATATATATTACAGAGAGGATGGTTCTGTCAGAAGTGAGGATGGGCAGGGATTCATCACTCTGTGAAAGACTGCGCAGGCAAATAGTGCAATAATTGAATTTCTTAATGTGAAATCACAAACAGTTTGGAGATCTCATGATCTACAGTACATTATATAATTAAAAGATTAGGAGAATCTGGAGATATCTCTATATGCAAGGGACAAGGATGAAAACCACGATTGTGGTTTCATGGTGCCTTCAAACGGTACTGCTTTAAAACCAGACACCATAATGTATTGGAAATCACTGCATGGGCTCTGGAACACTTCCAAAAACCAATGTCTAGGTAAACACTGTTGTTTTCAGTGCACAGTTTAAAAGCATCTGTGATGTTATGGGGTACATTAGTGCGCACGATATGTGTGACTTGCACATCTGTGAAGGCACCAATAATGCTGAACAATATATGCAGGTTTTAGAGTCTTTTCAGGAAAGGTCTTGCTTATCTCAGCAAGACAATGTCAAAACGCATTGTACACACAAATCACACCAGCATGGTTCCGAAGTAAAAGAGTCTGAGTGCTAAACTCTCCTGCAGTCCAGACATGCCCCCTGTTGAAAACATCTGGCACAGTTATGAAACGTAAAATACAACAAAGGTAACCCTGAACTGCTGAGCAGTTGCAATCCTATAGCAAGCAAGAATAGGAATACATTTCACTTTCAAAACTACCGGATTTGGTCTCCTCCGTTCCCAAACGCTTACAGAGGAGAGGTGATGCAACACAGTGGTAAACAACTTGTTTGAAACATGTTGCAGGCATCAAAGTCCAAATGGGCTTGTATTTTTCCCAAAACAATAAACAGTCTCAGTTTCAACTTTTGGTATGTTGTCTTGCTGTACTATTTTCAATACATATAGGGATACATGATTTGCACGTCATTGCATTCTATTTGTATTTGCATCATACAACTTCTTTGTGATGGGGTTGTACATAAAGCATACCTCTTCATGGATTTCTTCTTATTATTGACAAACCGTGTAGATTATCGAGTTGAGTTGCGAGGGCGTACAAACTGCTCATCTGATTGTTGCAATAAGTTCTTTTTTACAATGCTAATTTGCTAGCAATGACAACTGACAAAATAATAGACTTTTAAACGTGATGGAGTAATGAGTTAAGAGTTAAAATGAAATAAAATATATGGACTGTGCCATCATGAAGGCAAATTAGACGTGTCCCAATAATGGTCTTCATCTCAACGCCTTTCCAAAATAAACTATGAAAAGATAAAGGTTTTCCAATGTATTTAACTATATGTTCCATGACGTTTCCTACTTTAAACCCAATACATTGCTTATTTTTCCTAGTAACCCAATACATCTGATGCCAGACATGAACAAAGTAATAAACTAAAAAACTATAAATATAAATATGTTCTACAAGGCTATCACATGCCTTATCAACTACCAGTATGACAGAATAATGTTTTTTGTGCATTTTTCCCAAAGTGTTCTAAGTGCCCCTGCTTCATTATATATGTTAATCCTGTCGTTCACAGGCCAATCCCCAAAAAATTAAAATGTCACCGCCGATGACATTTGCCCTATCAGGTGAAATGTGTTGGATGCGTCTGATTGGGGGTGGCAATACAATTAAACTGTCAGTCACGTCACCTCACTCGATCGGCTTATAACACACTTTATGAATAACAATGACGGATTGAGGCGGTCCTCGAGTCGTAACATTTGACGGCCTCTAAGTAATGCGAGCAGATTATAAATATATTACTATGCCTGTTGATATGATATCGTAAAGCACGGGGGTGATAAATTCATCAGCTGTGCATCCTTGAGAAACCAGATCATGGGGTGATCTCGCCGCCAAAGGAGATATTCTGCACACGAGGGAGAGGAGTAAACAGAGTGAAAGCTTTCTAGCGATAAGAGAGAGCGAGGGAGCGAGAGAGAAGGAGGGAACGGGATCCAGGCAGAGAGTTGGAGATAAAGCCACTCATAAAGAATTACTGGTAAAAAAGTCTGATTTAGACTATTCTAGACCTTCTACTTCCAGTTATCCTTGACCCCCCCCCCCCCCGCGTCACTGGGGTCAAGAAGACCATGTGGTTATTTAGCTATGCAATCCTCTACTTGGAGGGCTGGCCTATCACGTCACCCCCCCCCCCCAACTTGGACCGGTTTAAATGGAGAGCGCTTGTCTTTCAGGCAAATGCCGACATTGGGTGAGAGCTTGTCTTTCACAGCCGAAGACGTGAGACCTACAACACACATACATGCATACTGACAAATGGCTGTGCTGTACGACGGCCCTCTGTGATCTGCATGGATAGGGTGTGTGTGTGTGTTTTGTGCATCGGCCCAGGCTGGGCCCACTGGACCTGTTCGTAAGTTGTTTTCCATCTCCATCTGGCCTGACTGCTTTGCATTACTCCCCAGCTTCTGTAACACCGTTATACTGCCCTGTTTAAATCTCTGTCAAGTTCTTCTCAGCGCAACTTATTACAGAGTTCAAGGGGCTGTGGAGGAGATGAGAGTAGATGGGGGAAATGTGTGCTTGCTGAAATGCACGTGTCTATGCTTACGTGTGTGTAAGTGCCTGTGCACATGTGTGTGTGTGTGTGTGTGTGTGTGTGTGTGCAAGGAGCCATGCAAATACACGGCTACAAGCCTAGAGGGTTAGGTGGGAGGACAGGAGACAGGGAGGGGTAAACTGGAAGATAAGCATTTCTATTCTCTCTTTATCTTCACTTGAACTCTGCGGACCTCCCTTTCAAATGCAAATGGGAACATTTCAAAGCGAGGTCAAACTTCTTCATTCTCTGTTTCTCGCTCAGTTCGTAATGAATAAAGATACAGTTGAAATGCTTGGCGCTCCACACAAGCACCGGGAAATGGTGATGGACACATGGGTATAATAACACAGGGTTGAGACAGACATGTTGAGACCGTCATTGGCGTGGAAATGGCTTCCTCGTTTGAGTGTGCCATCAGCAAATCAAATTCGTGCTGGGTTGTTGAACGGCAAACATAGCAACAAATTGCTTCCAATTGACATCTAAATATGCTCAATGGCTCAGTTGTGTTGTAAAACATAGTTTTGCTTCATGTCTTTCCAGATATAATGAGGATTTAGATACACATTTACCAAGGCTGTCAATGATGTACACAAAGTTCAACTTCCAGTCAAGGGTGCTGATTTGTGTTAGACCTGCATTCTACGTGGAATTGGACTCAATCAGCATTGCTTAAGTTAGGCTAGGGTTGAATTGACCCGTTTTAAGAATTTGATTGGTCTGAAATTGTCAATTTGGAGACTGAATATCTATAATATCACTATAACATCTAACGTCACACACACCCTAAACGTTATGTTACCCCTGAGTAATGATTTGGTTGTGGAATACAAACACATTTGTTGGGAGTAAAATATCAATAGTGAGTAATAGTTTGTGATTTAACACACACATATATACACCAAATCATGTTTTGTTTATTCACTCATACACTTGCTTTCATGGTATTGCAATATCAAGGATACCAACCTATTCAAGTAGCTATTAGACCTTATAAAAACATATTATAGAGTTACGTTAGTCCTATTAATGTATTTATGATATTTTATTTGTGTGGCAAAGAAACTAATACCTTCCACTCTCTTTTTAACTGCCTTTTCTGTTTTATTGGCAAAGCAGAGTTGATTATATTTTTGTGTTAACAGGCATCTCTATGCATTTCTTTAATTGCCTGTGATTTACCTAGTTATTTATTATCTTTAATAAACACAAATTCCTTTCTGATACATTAAAACATGGTTATTATCCATCGATAGCTTCAAGTTTTCCCATGTCATTTCCTGTAATGTTTGTTCTGCATCTTCTGGAGGATAGAATTGGAATTGGAATCTACTCTAAATGACTTTATTTATAAAGGCAAATAAAATGGAAACCAGTATATTATTTTATATTCTCTGCTCCTGTCCCTCACTGTCTCTTTTAGTCCTTCTGTTATTGTCCCTATCTGTCATTCTCTGTCCCTGATCCACTATGTCTGTTTGTGCCCCTGATCCACTATGTCTGTTTGTGTCCCTGATCAACCCTGTCTCTTTCTGTCCCTGTTCACTCCGTCTCTCTGTCCCAGATCCACTCAGTCTCTTTGTGTCCCTGATCCACTCTGTCTCTGTGTGTCCCTGATCCACTCTGTCTCTGTGTGTCCCTGATCCACTCTGTCTCTTTCAGTACCTGATCCACTCTGTCTCTCTGTCCTTGTTCCACTCTGTCTCTTTCTGTCCCTGTTCACTCTGTGTCTCTGTCCCTGATCCACTCTGTCTCTTTGTGTCCTTGATCCACTCTGTCTCTTTGTGTCCCTGATCCACTCTGTCTCTTTCAGTACCTGATCCACTCTGTCTCTCTGTCCTTGTTCCACTTTGTCTCTTTCTGTCCCTGTTCACTCTGTGTCTCTGTCTCTGATCCACTCTGTCTCTTTGTGTCCTTGATCCACTCTGTCTCTTTGTGTCCCTGATCCAATCTGTCTCTGTGCGTCCCTGATCCGCTCTGTCTCTTTCTGTCCCTGTTCACTCTGTCTCTCTGTCCCTGATCCACTCTGTCTCTCTGTGCCTGATCCACTCTGTCTCTGTGTGTCCCTGTTCCACTCTGTCTCTCTGTTCCTGTTCTATTCTATCACTGTGTCCCTGATCCACTCTGTCTCTGTGTCCCTGATCCACTCTGTCTCTCTGTCCCTGATCCACTCTGTCTCTGTGTGTCCCTGTTCCACTCTGTCTCTCTGTCCCTGATCCACTCTGTCTCTCTGTCCCTGATCCACTCTGTCTCTGTGTGTCTGTGTCTGTGTGTTTATGTCTCTCTTTCCATCCCTCTCCGACTATGTCCATCTCTCTCTCTTAGGCTATGTCTGTCACGCTCTGTCAGAAACCGGCTCAGATAAAGTGGATATCACACAGTGTCAAAGTGCATTTCAAATCTGATGAGAACAACAACAGACTTCTCTGTGAATTACAAACAAATTAAAAGTTCAAAATGTGGGGCTGGGATTGGCTTTGATAGCATATTTTTCTTTAAATGTTTTGCTTTCCCATATTCTATTCCTTTTGCTGAAAACCCATCAGCAATTTGTCTGCAAAGACTTGGACTGATTGCAATAGAGCTCCTTATGAATCAATCTCAAGTCTGCTGCTGTATGGCGTTCTCCTGCTGATACATTTCAGTCTTTTCATTCACAGCTAAGATTCATTTTATAGATATATATAGACATAGATTATAGTGAAAATTATCGCACCTCACTCTTTCTCTTTCTCTTTTATCGCAATACAGAATTTTGTGCCAACTAAAAGATTGATTTATTGTGGACATATTGCCAAGTAGACCGGAGCTGTTTCAGAAAGAGTTACACTCATCAGTGATGTTAGGATAGTTATGTTAGCCACTGACAGCGCCAATACTAATACTACTGCTACTACTCCAATACAACAACTACTGCTACTACCACAACTGCTACTACTACTACAATACAACTACTACTGCTACTACCACACCTGCTACTACTACTACTATACTACTGCTACTACAATACTACTACTACAACAATACTACTACAACCACAACTGCTACTACTGCTACAATAATACTGCTACTACTACTACTACTACAATGTTACTGCTACTACTACTACTACTACTACAATGCTACTGCTACTACTACTACAATACTACTACTACTACAACTACTACTACTACAATACTACTACTACTGCTGCTGTCAGGTTCTTTTCATACCAACACATTTCTGCTCAAATGGGGCGTAAAAAGCACATCAAAAAGCAATTAAAAACTGTTTGTAGAGTAAATTCCTGGTAGGCGTCATTGCATATGTATCTTGCTTTACATGATTAAAAACTAACTATTAATCATTCTTCGTCACAAAAAACCATGGTAACTAACTTGTGAAATACAGCTCCAAATGAACTGGGTTTTAAATGATAATGAACATGCAATGTTCACCGTAATGTCTGACGACTTCAAGCTCATTCTTACTTGAAACATATTTAGCCCAACAGCTAAATACATTTTACAGTTCAGAATGTTTCCTATTCAGTTCCAAGACTGGCGCTAAAGTTCGATCATACACTCCCTCAAACAACCTTAAGGATAATGGCCATAAACATTAACCACTCCATTCCCAGATTGTACGCAAAGATAATTTGCTGTGAACAACCCATACATAGCCAAGACCAAATTAGTTTGGTCCACTCGTTACCCTGGAGGCACTAGGTCTAGAGGCTTTTCTAATTGAACGTTTGGGCTCTAGGTCTAGAGGCATTTCTTATCCAACGTTTGGGCTCTAAGTCTGTCGGCTTGTCAAATCCCATGATGATGCATTACACTGAAGGATGGTATCTCCAGGCATAAACTTCATAAGCGGTCCCCCAATCGCTAGGGAGCAACTGACTGCTAGGGAGCAACTGACTGCTACGAAGCCCCCAACCGATAGGAGAGAGGGGGGACTAAATTACAACAATTTCCTTAGGGCCCCGAAAAGGCTAGAGTCGGCACTGATCTAATCCCATGTTTGTGCTCTAGTTCTGGTGCCTTGTCTAATCCCATGTTGAAGAACAAGGCTGGAGGATGTTCTACAACAGCATCAGGGCTAAGACCCTGGAAAGCAACCTGCAATAACCTCATTGCAAATTCACATACACTTTAACATTAAAGAAAGAATGGCCCTGCTTGAAGACAATGTTTTGACAACAATATTATGTTCCTGGCACAGTGCCTCAAATTTCCAGAGACCCCTTGGATAGGATACCAGAGACCCCTTGGATAGGACGCCAGAGACCCTTTAGACAGGACGCCAGAGACCCCTTGGATAGGACGCCAGAGACCCCTTTGGATAGGACAACAGAGACCCCTTGGATAGGATGCCAGAGACCCCTTGGACAGGACGCCAGAGACCACTTGGACAGGACGCCAGAGACCCCTTGGATAGGACGCCAGAGACCACTTGGACAGGACGCCAGAGACCACTTGGACAGGACGCCAGAGACCCCTTGGACAGGACGCCAGAGACCACTTGGACAGGACGCCAGAGACCCCTTGGATAGGACGCCAGAGACCCCTTGGACAGGACGCCAGAGACCACTTGGACAGGACACCAGAGACCCCTTGGATAGGACGCCAGAGACCCCTTGGACAGGACGCCAGAGACCCCTTGGACAGGACGCCAAAAGCTGGGTGGACAGTTGCAATGACAGGGAATCCCTTTGACGTCTGTTGGCTGCATGCTGTTTATTGACATATTTAGTGCACGTTAGTAATTGTAGGCTACGCCTTGTAATTGGACTACACAGTTTCCATCACATTGCTCCTGGTTTGGTATACTGTGTGGTATTCTTCGATAAGATGGCAGTAGGCCTAATTGTATAACTTCGGGAAACGTATTTCAATTTATCAGGAGCACCATCCAACACACCTCCTACGGCTATGATTTTATAAGCTGGAGAAATGATAGTTGCAGGCTCATATATTTTAGAGTAGAGAGCGAGAGATCATGCAAATCTTATTTTGTTTTGTGAGAGCTAGACACACTTCTTTTATCTCACCACATCAACGTCCACATGACGGTCTTAAGGCGATAATGTTTAAATGAAACCTGGGCTGGCCCAATCTGAATATGTTATTCGGGGAAGATTATACATGTCACGGCCTCATTATGTTGTTTAAAAATAAATGCATTTATTGTTACATGTATAAATTGTTGCATTTACTGTTGCATTTACAAACTGTTGCATTTATTACATGTATAATTGCAAACAGGGAGCATTATCAGGAGAGATACCAGGTCATGGGAAAAAACGTTCCGGAAAGAAACTATCCAGAGATGACAAGTTTAGAAGTAGGTTCCCACATTGTTTCCAGTCAAAACAATAAGCATGTACATTATGTAGTCAGTGCTGGGGCATTGCCATGTCATCCACTTTACGCAACACACTATAATGATCATTCCAAACAAGTACATATTTTGACCCAGTGAACCTGGGGTCAGTTCTGTGTGTGGCCCACTCGCTCCTGGACCCACTCCCAAGAACATCTGGGCGTGCTTCCAATGAGATGAAGAATGGTGTACTGGGGGATCTCCTCCTGAAATGCATCCAATAGCAGATAGAAACCCCCTCATCTGTTTCCGGACTTCTAATTCACCTTAGTTAAAAACACAACATTACAGTACTTCTTTCTTGACAGCAGAAGCACTGAGAGGTTCAGGGAGTGAACACTGATTTTATTGTCAAGGCTCCACAGAGGTTTCAAATACCCACAGGAGCTAATGATTCTTAACCAAAGAGTTATGCGACAGTTTAAAGCCCCTGTAGAGACAGGACCGTTCATTAGGTAGAGTCCAGCTGCTGGGACATGGACTGGTGACTTAAAGGGATTTGCCAATAACCAATGGCCCACATTTCGTTATTATAATGCCATTATTAAAACATTCCCTTTTTTATGGCCGCAAGAGGGACGTATAGTGTTGGAGACACACATCTATAGACATTTATTAAGGGGGTGATCCGTGTGCCAATTTCATTATTATTATTATATTTTTTTATGGCTTTGTTGCTATTCTGCTGATATTTCATTTTATTAACTACACAAACAGCATACCCTATAAATCCCTCCGGCTACATTACTTTTTTATTACAGTTTATTTTAGTTTAAATGGCTAAGCCTTTGAGGGATGTATTTGTATTTGTAATTTGTATGTTTTATTTACTTTCTTCCTCCCTCACTCAACAGGAAATTAGACTGGAGTACATGGCTCAGTTTGGGACTGGGTCGGACGAGGACATCTTTCTCTGTCTCGCTCTTTGGAAACTTTCAGTTTCAAATGACTCCCAATTTTTGGGGAACTGGGAATGAAGTGTGAGGTTTATAGACCTAACAGTGTGTGTGAAATTGTTAGGAGTTTTTGGAGGATATTTAATTTAAATGTATTATTTTATGTGATTCTATCTATTAATCAATATTCATTTGTGATTAAAGCTGTAACTATTCATCAATACTCAGAGATGATCTGGGATGAAGTTCGATTGCTGTATAACAAATCTGTTGATATGGAACAGCCACAGGCCAGGTCATGCACTAAAACATACCATGAAATATCCTATGTGCTCTCAAAATGGAAAAAGCTGAGATTGTTATATATTCCAAACGATGCACCTCTTTCATGCTGAACACGCTAAACCTGGCAGAGCCTGGGTGGAACAGGTCTACTAATAGGACACAACCATGCTTATGAACACGGATCATCCACAATAAACAAAGATGTGTCAGATCCAGAAGTGAGATTTATTATAATAACTGGGTCACTTTATGGGACCGAAAACAAAGATTTTGTGTATGAAACCCAACCCTAATTAAATGCTTTATTGCGTAATTGTTCAGAAAAACAACATTTTGGCCCTTGTCACAGTCGCTCAGATCCTTACATTTGCTAATATATCCCACCCACTGACAGGTGCCATGATGACCAGATTAGCAGGGTTATTCACTTCGCCCGTCAGTGGCCATAATGTTATGGCTGATCGGTGTAAAAGTATCCGATATATCAAACCTAAGATAGCCGATATATCAAACCTAAGATAGCCGATCTTGAAAATATTCCTTTTGAACCGTTGGACACCAGTTGAGTAGGACCCAGTAGCCCAACAGCCCTGAGCCGGACCTGTAGTTTGAATGGGCTCCTGAACCAAACCTCCTGTCCACACTCCATTATGATTCCCATATATGCTGTAGGGTCATTGGAAGGTAGGAGGAGAACGGGATGGTTGGAGAAGGAAGAAGTACTGTGATTGGAGGATGAATAGAGGAGGGGGGGCGTCGGTTGACAGAACAGTGGTGGTGAGCAAACCTTGAGGCAAGAGGCACGCAAACAAACTGATGAAAGGGACGAGGCAATTACATCTCGGGAAACAAATGAAAGCATGGAGGAAGAAAGCCAACGTTAAGAGAAGGACACAGAGTCTGTAGGTGAGCAAACATACCGACAGATGATGGAACGGAGGCAGGAAGGATGGAGCAAACACATTGCGGTATAACAGCCCTCCGTGATCCACAGCACTGGAGGGGCTCTGTGTTTCACCTGAATGGTGTGGCTCTCATCAGCAAACAAGCACAGGCTAAATGTACATGTAGATGTAGACAACGATAAAATATCAATGGCAGATGTTCATACTCAACCCCGGAGAAAGTAAGTTCGACCATCGGTCTAATGAGTGCTGTAACATGTTTTTTTTCTATACATGGTCCTTTTTTACTACTGTTAGAGGGTTTTGAGGTTATTTTAACACAGACCTAATGCCTAATACCTGCAATAATTGAAATTAGAAACGGCCCCAGGCCACACACTTCATGAAAGCACTTGCATTTCATACCTGAGAAGCACACTAGATAATACATCAATGCTAATAAAACAAATGCTGTGTGATTGTTTCCCCAGCCTGTATGATCAGTTATTATACAAAATACATACATACAGAGTACTAAGACAATGTTTTAGCTAGGTTTAAATAGAGCACATGGACTCATCTATAGTTGTGTCTTTCTATTCAAATGTCAGTCTGTTTAAATTCAGGCATGTACAATTGAGTAGACCCGAATTGCCATGACTGGCACTGTTACCTGGCCTGACACACCTGACTAAGCCAGTTAGGGTTCCTGTCAGGTGGTTATGGGATCTTACAGGGCAGAATTCCTAAAAATGAAAATGTTTCTGTACACTTCCTAATTCCCCAAAATGACAACATTCATTAGTTTGTTCTCTACAGTACCTCGGTGGGAAATGTTGTTTAAGGTTGACTGAACTAACTGCCAGGGCAAATTGTTGTAATACCACACTGGCAATGCCTCAGGCATACACACACAGACAGACAAACATATACCTAACAGGATCTGACAGTGAGGTTAGGAGGAGCCATTACAGTTTGTCTAAAGAATGTATGTATTATTTAGGAAATTGCATTCATAGCTTATCGCTGCCGAATTACAGCTGTCGAGGGAGAGAAAATTAGCACGGAACGATTTCTGTTCCCACATCTCTGTATCTCACTGTGTGTGTATGCGTGTGAGAGTGGGAGTGGGAGTAAATGAGTGAGGGTGAGAGAGAGTGGTAGAAATGGTTACAGAATTGTCCTAACATTTTTAGGCTGGTTCAAATGCTTTTGGTTCTTTGCATCCAACAAGTCTGTTATTGTTTCTGAATGACAGGGAGCAGGCAAGTTAGCATCGTCATTAGCTGGATAGGACGTTACAAGGCCGTTTTGATTGTGTTTGGTAAATGTGCTATTTTAAACATTCTCATATACATACGTGTTTTTTTTGCCCATCTGTAGACACCTCTGCAACCAATGCCTTGAACGATAAACATTTTATCTGTTTTGTTTTTCACATTGTTTTAATATCCTCTTAGTGGTAATAAGGAGGTCAGACCTGATCTGTCTTGCTATCCACCTTTATACCATACTACACCATAATACAACATACTACACCATAACACAACATACTATACCATACTACATCATACAACCTAATACTAAACAATACTACAACATCCTACAACATAATATAACATACTACAACATACTACACCATACTACACCATACTATACCATACTACAACATACTACACCCTATGGCATTTTCATTAAATTAATTTATGGTTCAATCCTTACAATCATGCTTGTATCCTACCATTGCATGCGTTTAAAGAGAATCCGTACACAAACCTTGTTCCTACACTCCACTGTAAGTGTAGCAGTGAGAAGTTTCTGGAAGACAATACTGAAATCGTTAATAAAAGCCCAACCATGTGAGAGAAAAAACATGATGCGGTATATGAAAGCATGGACCCAAGGTCTTCATACAAAAATTTTTGTATGATGTCTAATTTTAGATCTTGGGTCCCAGCTTTCAGATACTGCATCACATATTTTTCTCTGTTATATTTTACAGGTTTTACTAACAATTTTAAGAATGTCACATTGATATTACATTGCAATACACATTTTCCTTCAAGTCAATGCAAATCCTTTATAATGGAAAATCCTTTATAATGGCAGATGTGTTAATATCAAGAAAAACAACAATCAGTATGTGAAATTGACAAGTAAAGTGCAGTTCCTAAGTATTTGGCTCAGTAGTCAAGCATGTTGGAATTGAAATTAAACGATGACAATGATGTTGCAGATGTACAGTGTACATTGCAGACAGTCAACTTAAATTTTATGATATGTGTTTAGAGATATTTTATAAAAACCAAAACAACTGGCTCCACCCTATTATTTTGGAAGTTGTAAGTGTCCATTCTCCTTTAAATATTAAAAAAGATAATGAAACATACAGGTTTAAGGATTGGTCCAAATCAATGGAACTATTGTGGCAAATGACACGCAGACTATTGTTTAATGATTACATAGTCCTGTTCATGAGAGATTATGATTACCAAGTCTAGGAGTACTTGAATGCAATGTTATCAGCTATCAGGCCATTGGAGCTGTGTTGAATACAGTCCTTAACCCTGGTAAAACCATTGGCCAGACACCACTAACCCTTAAGGTGATTCTTTTATTATGAATGAGTTGCCAATGTCATTATTAGTTTATTTTATACCTGTGGTATAACTTCTGATATACGATGGCTTTCAGCTAATCCACATTTAAGACTCAAACCATTCATTTCCCAGCCAAAACCTAATGCTTTCTTAACGATCTCATGAACAAATAACTCCTTAATACCCGTTTTAATAATAATGATATGAAATGCAATTATCAAACATAATGGATTATTATAATGAATCGTATGAATCATAAAAAGTTACCACTGTATTTATGAATTGATAGAAATACTGTTTATTAATTTTTAATAACAATGTATGAATGTAATAACCAAATTTAATCAGACTTTTTTTAAATGGCCTTTTTGTCTGTATTTACTAAAGACCAACCCAAAGCATGATATAACTGAACTGGTCACTTGGCTTTGTAGGACAGGTGTGGAGCCTAGTTGAATAACATTTTGCAGTACCTTCGGCACTCCAGAAACACGTTTTCTCATACCAGCTTGTGTAGCTGTACAAAACAATTGAAATGTCTACATCCATAACAATACACACATATATACAACCCTTTTTACAGAAACAGTGGGATGCTGAGTAAAATAAAAAAGAATGACCGAATGCTGTAATGTGAACATTATTTAAGCACTCAATGTCACTGAAAATAGTGCAAAGACAGGTTTTAAATGTCGAATCAGAGAAATGCTATTGTTTTCGAAACAAATATGCCAGCAGCAGCATTTAAAAAAAGTTTGGATGTGTATTAATGTGTTGTATTCCCTTTTAACAACACTCAGTATGACTTTTGAAAGTGAAATGTATTCCAATCCTTGCTAGGTACAGGATTTCAGCTGCTCAATAGTTCAGGGTCTCCTTTGTCGTATTTTTTGCTTCATAATGTGCCAAGTGTTTCCACTGGGAGACCGGTCAGGCAGGCCAGTTTAGCACTCTTACTCTTTTACTACAGATCCACACTGCTGTAATACGTGCACAAGGTGGTTGGGCACTGCATGCCGGAAACAGCAAGACCTTCCCTGAAAAACATGCATTTCAGGATGGCAGCATATGTTGCTCCAAAACCTCGTTTTTTTTTTAATTCTCGGTGCCTACACAGATGGATCAAATCCTACGTGCTATGTGCAGTAATGCACCCTCATACCATCACGGGTGCAGGTTTAGGAACTGTGCGCTGATAACACTCCAGCTGGTCCCGGTCCTCTTTAGTCCGGAGGAGGCGGCATACGTGATTCCCCCCAAATATATTTGTAATTTTGATTTGTCAGACCACAGGGCAGTTTCCCACTTCACCTCGGTCCGTCGGAAATGAGCATGGTAGAGTTTGAACATGCATTTGCGGACTGTAACGCGTCGCGGGAACCTCCCGTATGACTGTCGCGTTTGGGCAAGATCCCAAGGGGGCACGAAGGGAGCATCCTCGCCCCTGGATCCTGTTTGTTTGTTATGTGTGGTATTTAGGTGTGGGATGTCTTTGGTGGTGATTGTTCTCTGTGTAGCGAGTGTACAGGCGAGCCTCACGTTCCTGAAGTGCCGCCCGTTTGTCGTTACCTGTATGGTGCGCCCTTGTTTCTGTTTCTACACCTTTGGATAAGTAAAGAAGGTTATTTTTGTTGTCAGCTACCTCTGTGTCCGTGCATCTGTTTCCAACCACTCCGAGCACCCCAGTCGTTATGCGGATGCAGCAAAGTACTGTGTTTACAGACAATAGTTGGCGGAATAGTTTGTGTTCCTGAGCCCATGCAATGACTCCCACTACAGAATGGTTTCTGTTTTGAATGCAGTGCCTGATGTTGGTTTTTCGGCCTTGTCCTCTGAGTACAGGCTATTTATCTGTATTCTGTGCATCTTTTAATTATTTAATGTACTGTATATCACGAGATCCCCAAACTCGTTTTATACCTAATCATGCGTGTTACCTACCTGTTGCCAATTAACCAAATTAGCTGTAAGATGTATTATCCAAATTTCTCCAATATAAAGACAACAAACAGGAAGCACATTCTTTCAAATACACGCAAATGTGTATTTTTCCTGCTAGGAATTGGCTCAACCACACAAGTACCTGTCTTTGGAAACGTGCCATTAGAACTGGAAAGCTTGAAATTGGACATCACGTAATTCTAGCACTGCCACGAAGCCACTGGTTTGCTTACAACTGAGTTGCCGCTTGATTGTTTTGCATGCAAGTTATAAGTTACTCATCCAAAACCTGTTTGCAATTATTTTGAGTTTGGATAAGATCACATTTCCTCCGGGGAGAAACTTTTCTTTGGGAATTTCTTGTAAAGATAACAGATTGCAATGATGTGCAAATCCTTTAAACCATTTATTCTATAGAAAAAATACATACAACAGTATAGAAAACATGAGAAATATTATTGTTTCTTGGAAAATACATGGTCATTTTGATTTTGATTCCATACACATGTTGCAAAGAGCTGGGATAGAAGCACCAAAACACTGGAAACGTCGTGTAATGCTAAAAAACTGAATCTGGTGGAATATTGTCACACAAAAGCATGCAGTTCTTGTTTTATACCAGCATTAAAAAAAGATAATTTCACTGTTAAAAAGATGAAGCACCACAGAATTATCTTTAAAAGGTTTATTTAACGAGAATGATAAACCTCAATAGATAAAACAAAAGGTTTCAAAGAAGTAATATTAAAATGGCTGAAATACAAAAAAGAAAATACACAGATGGACCATAGGAAAAGGTCAATGGGCAACAAGTCAGTAACATGATTGGGTAATAAAAGATAATTCCAGAGAAGCTGGGCCTGACAGAAGTGAGGATGGGGAGGGGTTCTCCAGTCTATTAAAAGCTGTGTGGGCAAATAGTGCCACAAATCAAGAAGAATAACGTATCGCAATGTAAAATAGGAAATAAATCCTCTGAATCTCTAAGTGTGAAAACTTTTTGACCAAACTTTCAGATAAAACCTAGTCCCAGGGTCTCAATAAAGCACTCCCCGTATATTTTAAATGTATATTAATCTATACAGTTGTCGAAGTGAATAGATGATTGGGTCGTTTTTTTGTAAAAGAAAAAGGACAATTTATGCATTTCAATATACACAGTACTTAACCTATGACCTATGACTTATGAACATAAATAATGACCACTTCCTCGCATCGTCATTGCAATACTATTTGGGTCAAAGGTTGAAGTAGTAATGCCAGAGGATGTCAAACTGAACCTGTAGAAATTAGATGTGTCTGTAGTTATTCAGAAGCTTTGGTTAAAGCCCAGAGAGGACTGTGTTGTACTGACATCGGTGTGTTTTATAAAGATATACAGTACATAAACTATATCTAATAACACAATGTTTCCCCTTTTTTATGTTATCTTAAACTAAGTACATTCCCAAATGTGAATTGGTATCTAAAATCTAAAACTGAACAGTATAGAGATCCGGTCTGTACTACATATATACTGTATATCATTACATTCACAAACATGGCCTCCCATTACCTAACTCCACTGACGGCTGTGCTTTTTCACAACGCTTAATTGACCCTTGGCACTTACTCCCTGTGCCATAAACTAAGCAGTGTGTTCTTATTGTGCTACCATGAATGTACCTCAGGGTGATGTATAGATCTCCAGAGCACACATAAAGGAAAACACATCAGATCTCCCCTGCTTACCGGACTGCTGATCCGGCTACACAGACCCTTTAAATAATGCAACCACGATTTCGAATGAATTTTTAAACTTCAATAAACGTTCCTTGTCCACTGGCCCTACCTAATGGCGCGCATTATTGTTTCATGCCATGTTATTTGGTAGATGGTAAAAATCGTTCAATTTCACAGTGTCTGTTTTATGTAAGGGAGTGTCATCACCTGGGTATATCTCAATGATTTAAAAGTAGACTTTTCTCTTTGACTACATTTCCCATAAAACCCCAATGAACCATTGCTTTTGCTGCCTGCCGAGAGTTTCGCGTCGTAACCACGTTGCAGCACATCAGCATCTTTGTTGGACGTTTGTCCAGGCAGAAGAACATCTACATACTGTGTGACATAACAAACTGGCCACTAGTGGCAATGTTGAGCTCTATTACACCTATTAAACCGTGGGTTGTTTTCACCTCACCTGAAGATGTTTTTCCCCCTTTTATTTCTCATACTGACATTTGCAAAATAACTCAGTGGAATCCCCCTGTGGAGAAACGTTGAAAACTGTCGGGAGGCTGTGAGCTCTTGTTAGCATGCCGAGCCTCATCATAGCGCCGCGTGCTGAGTGGAGCCCTAGGTTAGCGCCGCTGTGCTTCTCAAATATCGGAGATAATTGAACAAATTATGCACAGCTTGTTGTGGTGTGTTCAGGTCAACGTGGCTCCTAGCATTAAGTGCTTGCCCCTGTGCCTATTTCATAATTGTGAAAGTTGTTGCTTTTCATTTCGGTTTTCCTTTTCAGGCATCATTAGTCACCCCACCGACATACCCTAGGCTACGGATTCCACCAACCAACCCACCATCCACTGCAGAATATCAGTAATAGGAGCAGCTGTGCGCGGAAAGGCTGGCAGCATGTGGGCGTGTATGAGTGCGTGGGTGTTTGTGTATGAGTGCGTGGGTGTTTGTGTATGAGTGCGTGGGTGTTTGTGTATGAGTGTGTGGGTGTTTGTGTATGAGTGTGTGGGTGTTTGTGTATGAGTGTGTGGGTGTTTGTGTATGAAGGTGTTGGTATATGAGGGTGTTTGTGTATGAGTGTGTGGGTGTTTGTGTATGAAGGTGTTTGTATATGAGGGCGTTTGTGTATGAGTGCGTGGGTGTTTGTGGATGAGTGCGTGGGTGTTTGTGTATGAGTG
>JACXGK010006878.1:12901-27431 GCA_016801125.1 Novumbra hubbsi | reverse complement strand
AGAGTGATGCTGTATACATAGTACATAGTGATGCTGTATACACAGAGTGATGCTGTATACATAGAGTGATGCTGTATACAAAGAGTGATGCTGTATACAAAGAGTGATGCTGTATACATAGTACATAGTGATGCTGTATACACAGAGTGATGCTGTATACATAGAGTGATGCTGTATACAAAGAGTGATGCTGTATACACAGTACATAGTGATGCTGTATACACAGAGTGATGCTGTATACACAGAGTGATGCTGTATACATAGTACATAGTGATGCTGTATACACAGAGTGATGCTGTATACACAGAGTGATTCTGTATACACAGAGAAGCCAATGTGAAAGCATCTCTCCATGATGTCCAGACGGTAAACCAAGTGACCCCGTCAAAGCTGTGGGACAATGAAATGCCATTCCCAATATTAACCCACACAATCTGAAAACAAGGGCTCTTTCCTCTTTGCCCTCACCATTTATAAAAGGATAACCTGTTTATTAAAGGATAACCCATATATAAAAGAATAACCCATTTATTAAATGATCATCCATTCATAAGGATATCCAATGTATTAAAGGATAAACCATTTATAAAAGGATAACCCTCTCAAATTGACCTAACGTGATTTAACAGCGCGACCGGAGTAGCTGATGGGTGCCACATTCCTCCCGGTCGTACGGTTGCACGTCCCCCCCCCCCGGTTAGCTGCCAGGTCATGGATGTCACATACGCTGCCGGGGGTTGGGGGGGGGGATTGTCACCTTCTGAGCAGAAGGGTTTCCAGAGGGGGAAGATCTGGGCTCAGGGAGGTGGCAGTCGGCTCCCAGCAAAGGAGACACAAACACAGGGGAAGGAGCCGGGGGTACGGGGGGGTTGGTGGCGGTGTTTCGTTAGGGGTGTGGGGTATCTCAAATGTGGCATGTCACATGGTAAAAGAGTGGCTGATTTACAGGCGGTCGGGTTCCACATCAGCCGCATGGTGTTGCTGCCTCAGAATGACAAATATGGGGTGAGATCAGCGGCTGCTTTTGGATGGAGCCTTTCGAACCACGCAGGGTTTAAGTGGTTGGCGACCGCCACCAAGGTCTTTCCTGCCCAGCCGCTGCGTCCTTTCACGAACGGCCCTGGTTCTCCAAGGCGCCCTGGGTGTGGAAGCAAGGCTGGCGGAACCCTAGCGAGCAGGCCGACGTGAAAAGAGCGCAGATGAGTCGTCGAGAGACCCATGGAGGCCACAAGACGCTACCAGAGTCAGGGACCTGGAGGGCCGAGACAAATACTAGGAAGTGAGGTTGAAAAGCAGCATAACAAGGTTGATGCTGGGTAAGAGTTAGCCTGTACGGTAAATATTGAGGGATTGACAGAAAGTAAAATGTAAGAGACAGCAACAAATTAGAAGTGGACAATCTGTTGGGTAGGACAGACCCAGTGCAGCTACAGCCAGCACAGAGGGATCAGAAAGTGATTTACTTCACAGTGACATCATGGAGAACGCAGCTATTTTTATTGGCCGGTAAAAGTGCCAGATCAGCTACACACCACGCCACCTGTCCAATCCGCTGGGTCATTAATACCCCGGGGGAAAAAGTCAAACACAAAACATAATTGGGAGTTGAAAGAGACAATGTGATACTTTGCCTGTATGCGCTACTGTTTGGAAAATGTTAAACGACACGACTTACGTTTGGAGATGTTTTCTTCCTGGTCGCATGCTGTCTTTATGCATGTTGTTTTAGTATTCACATACCATGTTCACCTATGAAGAGTTACCCCACTTCATTGTTCCCACAGCACACCGTCAAGAGGCAACATAATCCTCAAGCCACGGCCTTGCAGAGGTATGGACTAACAGACGAGCACAAACAAACACCCACTTTTGGGAATGGGAGCACGTTCATTTTAAATATAAGGTCCACCTGTCGGACCAGCCTCATGACCTACAGCTCAATCCTCACTCACCTCTCCTGGTACTAGTGGGGGCTGGGTCTGGAGGAGGTGAGGCTGGGGTTATTCCTGGCCCCGTGCCTTGGACGTCTTATGTGCAGATCCCATGCCGTCTGACTCCGACTCCTGAAAAATTATCAACAGGGGTTTGGCACCACACACAATCAATGAGGTCACCCCTAGGCAGTGATTGGCCAATGGTTTGCCACTTTATAAAGAAATAAATGGGCCGAATATAAACTGCCTTTACAGCAAGATGATAAGCAATGGTTAGATGATAAGACAAGGTTAGAATTAGGGTTAGATGATAAAATAATCTTAGGGTTAAATAATCAGTCAAGGTTAGGGTTAGATGATAAACCAAGGTTAGGGTTACATGATAAGCCATCGTTAGGGTTATATGATAAGCCAAGGCTAGGGCTAAATGATAGGCCAAGGTTAGGGTTAAATGTTAAGACAAGGTTAGGTTAGATGATAAAACAGTGTTTGGATTAGATGATAAGCCAGGTCTAGGGTTAGATGATGAACCAAGATAAAGATTGACATTGAATGTGTTAGTATCAGATGTGGAAAGTTTTACATCTGAAAATAACAGCTATTTCTTTTTTAAATATCTTGACTTACTTTAAAAAAAAACGTTGTTTACTAAAATGTCTCTGGTCTAAAAATTTGAATATGTCTATGCATTGGTT
Organism: Novumbra hubbsi; assembly: GCA_016801125.1. Lineage (NCBI taxonomy): Eukaryota > Metazoa > Chordata > Actinopteri > Esociformes > Umbridae > Novumbra > Novumbra hubbsi. The sequence goes on along the minus strand of JACXGK010006878.1, from coordinate 24,802 downwards.
TAGCATCCAAAATTAGATATATTTTTTATTTATTATTTGTATACCGACCCCTTTATATTCTGTATTTATTATTCATATATTGACACTTTTATATTCTTTATTAATATTATTATTCCTATACTGACCCTTTTATATTCTTTATTTATCATTGGGTTCTTATTATGTATATACTGACCACGTTATATTCTTTAAGGTCATGAACGTAAAAACGAGAAAGACAGACAATATTTTCTTTAACTGAAAACAGAGCTTTTGTACTGAGAGGCAGGTAAGTGGAGGTGACAATGTTGTATCGAGACAGAGATGCATGTGTGTGGAGGTGACGTTGTTGTTGCGAGAAAGAGGCAAGCGTGTGGAGGTGTCATTGTTGTAGCGAGAAAGAAATCTCTGAGAGTGGGCAGAATTGAAGAATCAAGGTCCTCATTAATCTGAGGTACTTGGTTATGAAAAGGGCAAGCTGACAAGACTGCATTGTAGATCGATATAAACCACAATAACTGTCGAAGAGGAGTCACTAATGAGGTGTATTCGCAACGTTGCTTGTGCGTGTTCATCTGTGTGGTAAAACATCTATGGGTCTGTCATAAGATCCGACACAACAGAGGCAATCGATGCTGGTCTTGTTTTGTCCATTAAGACACAGAGGCCATCTTGTGGCCTTAAAGGATATTTCAATTGGAATCAAGATGGATATTATACCAGGGGCACACTGAAAATCTTACGAAATTTGTACCTAATTCCTACTCGCCAAAGACCATAGAAATAAATGGTATATTCTTCAAAATGGTGGGAATATCTATAGACACGACTACAGGCCCAAACCCTTAAAAGAAAAAAGTTGTTTATTGAACTGGTACAGGTTTATTCTCAGACTAAATAATACTTATACATGAAGAATAAGATCTAAAAGAAAAACAAACGTATGGGCAAACTTTAGGCCTACATTCGTTATTTTGCAAGCCTATTTGTTGATGTACGTAGGCCTAATCAAGATGAATCAATCTTCGTAAATTATTATTCAATATCTCTTGAATGCCATATTACGACTTTCTGCGTCATGTAGTTCCTCCATACCGGTGAGGGGCGCATGTTCTGTATAAATAAATCTAATCGACAAACCAAGGCCGCTCAGCCATGTTGAGAAGTCGCTCAGCGCTGAGAGCGAAGGAACTGCAGCCCGCCATTGTGTAAATTCTAAGCTCTATAGAGAGATAGGGGCACACGGCTAACTCTCAAATATACATTTCCAACACCCTGCCGCTTAATTTAAAAAACAGTTAAAATACAAAGGCTTCAGGGATAAAGACATGTCAGCCAGCAGCCTTCTTGAACAGGTAAAGAGAGTCACTTTCTGAATATTTACGAGGCCAAATTTTCATTGAGACGTAGCTAGTTAAGATAGCTTGTTCCAGAGACAGTGACTCTCCATAGCTAGCGCAGTAGGCCTGGCCACCTGCAAAAGGACTGACTGGTGAATATAAATTTCTTCATTTATTTTTCCCTTCCTCTTTTCTCATAAATCAAACCTTCATGAATCACTTGGACCCAATCCAGAGACCGAAAGGCCAAGGAAACAAAGGTAAGTTATCGTAAAAATGAGTAGTTTGCTGGCTCAGTATGCGGATCTTTTCCGTGTGGTATTGTAGATTCAGAATCCCTGCTCTGCGTGCGCGGATGTGATGATAGCTAGCCAGATAGCAGGCCAGTTTAACCAAAGCGCCCATTTTGCTTCTGTAGCTAGTTGATTTGATATAAACACATTTCTTTTAAATTTGACTACTTACTTAACTTTCTATTTACTTTTTTCCCACGGTTAGTGTCACTTATTAGAATCATTATTAAAAATGATTTCAGCGGACAGGCTTGTTGACTAGCTCGCACTGGCTAGGTTAACATGAGCTTCCTCAGCTAACTACATTATCTGGCTAACGTTAACATAGCAGGTTGTTGGTGGAACGGCAGGCTGGCGAAATGTTTCCAAGGAGTGCTTTGGCGACTGATGACCTAATATTAAATTGGGCTTAATAAGGACACACTGCCACGCTGAATAATCAGTTTTCTTTTTCGTTTGTATTGAAAACGAACTAGCTAGCGTGTTAGCTTTTTGACTGGCTAACCTCGCAATTTAAAGGATTGTTCGCGCTCGTGAACACACGCATGAATTGCCTGCCAATGACACGTCTTCCAACATGCTTGTTCGCACCATACAAACACATTAGCAAGCGGTTCTTTTAACCGTTACCAGTGTTTTATATTAAGTGTTATTTTCTTTGTGTGTTGAGCCCACTTTGTTGCCAGCCAGGCCGGTTTTCCAGTTAGGCAATTCATTTCCAGTCTGCTCATGTCATGACGAACTGACAAACGCATGACATGTTAGCGTTATGTTATGACACCAGTCTATGATTACATGGTCATCTATTGAGTTTACTTCTACAAAGATTGTGGGGGGGGAAATTATATATTAATAGTTTGCATAGTTACACATCGTAACTATGCCTTCCATGCCTTTAGTTGTCATTGTGATGACCTGACCGTTTCCGTATTTTGCGATTATGCTGTAGTTACGTTCGGGTTGACAGATTGTATCTAGGTAGTAGCTATTTACCGCTGCTCGCAATACAGCTCTTACTACGGTTTCCTCTAGATTCAACAGGCCGAGTTAGGATGCTTATGCAAAAGTGTAATAGCTAGTCTATGGACACACAATTTAAACTCGAAAGGCATTTGTTTACCAGTGTAGTTAAGTTTAGGACACCGTAAACATAACTTTGAAAAGATTCATCTTGTCAATGGGAGGGATAAGCATATTGTGGAAACTGAAGCAAGGTTGGACCAGTTCCTGTCCACTGGGGTTTTTAGGTGACAGTATGACACAACAGACCAGGTCGCTGGAAAGATGACCGTGTTTATGACCCCTCTATGAGACCAGCTACTAAAAAGCCAGATATTCAGGCCTGTGACTGTTACAAACCGATGTATCTCATACTGTGACCAACTCCTCTTTTACAGTCCAAAACGGAGCTGTGACCCAAAAGGATACTTTGAATGATGATGAGTTTGAGCCTTACCTGAACACTCAGGCCAGACAGGTGAGTTCAATAAGCTCGACTAGGTCCCTACTGCACGCTGTTCAGACGTCTACTTGCTCTGTATGTAATCACGTGGGCAAACCCGAATTTTCAGATCCTCATTTGTCTTTTCACCAATCAGATCTGTAAGCAGCCCTGCTGTGATTGGTGCTGTGCGTGTGAACCCCGCCTCTGGCTGCCTTATCACACTTGTTTGCTTAGAGTGTTAATTGACTAGCTGGTGTCATTTTCTAGTGGCGCTGACTTTGCTGATAGGTGTTTTTGATGACTTTGTGTGCTCGCTCTGACCGATTTGCCGGTCTCCCCCAGTAGCTGCACATGACTCTGGGTCCATCTTGGCACACGTTCGTTCCGTACGGCCGTCCGATTCAAGCCTTTTCTTTCCCTCTCTCCTCAGAGCAATGCTTACACGGCCATGTCAGACTCCTACATGCCCGGTTACTACAGCCCTTCCATCGGGTTCTCCTACTCCCTGAACGAGGCGGCGTGGTCCACGGCCGGTGACCCGCCCATGCCCTACCTGGCGTCGTACGGACAGCTGAGCAACGGGGAGCACCACTTCCTGCCCGACGCCATGTTCGGCCAGCCCGGCCCGCTGGGCAGCAACCCTTTCCTGGGGCAGCACGGCTTCAACTTTTTCCCCAGCGGCATCGACTTCGCTGCCTGGAGCAATAGCAGCTCTCAGGGACAGTCCACGCAGAGCTCTGGCTACAGCAGCAGCTACGCCTACGCGCCCAGCTCGCTTGGGGGCGCCATGATCGACGGACAGTCGCCGTTCGCCCAGAACGAGCCGCTCAACAAGGCTCCGGGCATGAACAGCCTGGACCAGGGCATGTCGGGTCTTAAGCTTGGCGCGGGGGACATGGGCACTCCTAAGGTGGTGGGCTCCGGCCTTCCGGGGGGGGCTCTGAGTCATGGCCACAGCCAGGTGTCCGGCGGAGCTCCCAGCATGCCTCTGGCCCCCGTCTCCATGGCTCCCGCTAAGCCAGCCTCCTGGGCGGACATTGCCAGCAAGCCGGCCAAGCCGCAGCCCAAGCTGAAGACCAAGGGGGGCGTGGTGGGCACCAACCTGCCACCGCCGCCCATCAAACACAACATGGACATTGGCACTTGGGACAACAAGGGGACGGTGCCCAAGGCGTCCGCCCCCCAGCAGGCACCTCTTCCCAGCAACGGGCAGCCCACCAATCAGGCGTCTCCTCACCCGGGCGCCACGGCCGGAGGGACCCCGCACCTGCCCCTTAGCAACGGACAGTTGGTGGCGCCCTCGGCCCAGCTGGGGCAGCACCAGGCCCCCCCCAACGGGCAGCTGCCGTTCTCCCAGGGCCCCCCGACGGCCTCTCAGCCCTCTCGCTGGGTCCCCCCGCGGAACCGAACCAACGGCTTCGGCGATGTGGGCGGGGGCCCCGGGCAGTCGCCCCCGAACTCTGGGGTGGGCGGGGCGCCGGTGCCCTCGGACCCCCACCCGGTGCTGGAGAAGCTGCGCCTCGTCAACAACTACAACCCCAAGGACTTTGACTGGAGCCCCAAGCAGGGCCGCGTGTTCATCATCAAGAGCTACTCGGAGGACGACATCCACCGCTCCATCAAGTACAACATCTGGTGCAGCACGGAGCACGGCAACAAGCGGCTGGACGCCGCCTACCGGGCCCTGGGGGCCAAGGGGCCCCTCTACCTGCTGTTCAGCGTCAACGGCAGCGGGCACTTCTGCGGCGTGGCGGAGATGCGCTCGCCCGTGGACTACAACACGTGTGCCGGCGTGTGGTCGCAGGACAAGTGGAAGGGGCGCTTCGACGTCCGCTGGGTCTTCGTGAAGGACGTGCCCAACAGCCAGCTGAGGCACATCCGCCTGGAGAACAACGAGAACAAGCCGGTGACCAACTCCCGGGACACGCAGGAGGTGCCCCTGGACAAGGCGCGGCAGGTGCTGAAGATCATCGCCGGCTACAAGCACACCACCTCCATCTTCGACGACTTCTCCCACTACGAGAAGCGCCAGGAGGAGGAGGAGTGTGTGAAAAAGGTAACGGCCTGTCCGCCCACCTGGGAGCATGAATAGGCCTCCGCCTTGGGTGGTGTTTGGGTGGAGCCTGTGGTGGTGGGGGGTGGGGTAGAACACCAACCTTGAGTTGAACAGAGGGGTTCCAGAGAGGATGCTGGTGATTATTTGGCGGTGACGCTGCGCATGGATCTTGTACCAATCGCAAATACTGACCTGACTGTTGTTGGACCGTGGCGACCACATGAGATGCCTTTCCCTTCAGTGTGGCATCGGCACTATGTCGTGTTTACCTTTTGTTTGTTTTGTTTGTAAGAAATTGAATTTGAATTTGCAGTTACATGATTCCCTATTTTTTGTTTTTTCGTCCTTTGTGTTCACATCAGCCACTATTGCATGCAACGGTATTCGTTTGACTAGTGGGTTTCTGTGGGAACCAGGTAAACAAAAGACCTAGGAGGCACAGTACCTTGTGCACGCCAAATGGGTTTGGGTTGACCTTTTGTGACCCACTACAATATTTATAAGGCTTAGCATTGGCATCTTGTTGTCCAAAACAACACATCTTTTACAAAGACTCAAGTCACTTGTGAAATGCATTTTTATATTGGTCTTTCCTGCCATTGGCGCATGTTGATCCTATTGTGTTTTCGGGAAATAAATACTTGCTAATGCTAATTGTTTAAAGTTTAACTTGACTTAATGGATGGTTGTCATTGCGAGGATGCTTTAGCTAAAGTTGTCTGTGTGGGTTTCTCAACACCACCTTTTTTTCTCCTTTTGTTTTACATGATAATGCATTGCACCCACCTGGGGGCGAAGGTCTGATTCGGTCCCCAAATAGAGGGTCTGTTAATAAAACTCAAATGAATAAAAACAATATTAAGTGTGAAACTGGTTTCTAGGTCCAGGTTTGAATTAAAAGAGCCTGTTTCCTCTCTGGTTCTGGCTTCAGTTGTGAATATTCTGACACTGATTGATAGACTAGTGTCTTCACTGTGGGTGCACGTCACTGACATATTTGACTATGCTGCTTAAAATTAATTTGAGCTGTGCTCGTGCAAATATGTCATGGATGTGATTTCTCAAACGGTGCTTCCTGTATCTGATGACATTTTTCAACTTGGGGTGTCGAAGCCTTTTTTCCCCTCATCTGTGACCATGTGTGACTTTAGCTTTTTGTGAAAAAACTATTCTGCAATTTCCACTACTATAAGGACTCTGCATGTTGGGAGGTATGTCCTGGAAGTCTCTTTGGCCCAATAATATATGTAAGGATCCATATTTGTTTTAGGCTGTCCAAGGTGCTGTTTTATCACTGAATAAAATGTATTTATGCCGGTGCCCTATTACATCTAATAGTGTTGTTTTTTTGTAATTAGTCTTCTTGACTAGTAACATTAGCTCAAAGTATATTTGGTGAATAAGTCTGTGGTCATTTGGGGGGGGGTTGGGTGTTGTCATTTCCAGTGTAGGTCCGCTTGGGACAGATAGTGGATGAACACTTTAAAAAGGATCTCTGAGTTAAACGGAGTAGTAATGTGTAAGCTTCTCTTAAACCATCCACTGATTCCTCTGTATCCACTTGTCAACGGAGCGATGTGTTCTATGCAACAAAAAAAAAAAAAAACTAAAGTTGTCCGTTGTGTCCTCAGGTGGAGGTACAAGGCAGCGAGTCGTACCCTGGTAACCCAAGCCGGAGCCACTACCGACTTCAGGTAACATGACCTCGCCACTCCCCCCTTGATCTTAGTATGCATCTACGCTCTGGGGGGGGGGGGGTGTTTTCCTTCCATCCATTGCCCAAAACCTTTGGTGTGTTTTGGAATATGCCATTGAGTTCACAGTGGTGTCTGTGAAACAAGTGTTAATCCAGCATAGAAGTTCTGTTGCGATATTTTAGCCACTTTTTACAGTTCATATTTAATGAAAATCACCTGTTAGCATTTAAGTGTTTGCAATGTGGCATGCTTTACGGTAGTGGCTAACCCTGGAAAAGCATTCTAGCATTTAAATTAGATTTACAGAATCAAAATACACTTAGGTTAACGATCTTTCTTTCAGTTGAACAAAATGGAGAAATTTGTAGGGCTTCTGTTGTTTTTATATTAACTCTTAAGTATTACTGTACCTGCTCTCTCAGGACGGTGTTTCCCTGCAGTAAGGCAAGGCCACCATTGAGTTGTCCTTCACAAAATGGGTTGGGGTGGAGAAACCTGCATTTAAATATCCTCCTGGTTGAGGTCCATTCACCAAAAGTCACCAGTTAGTTTTAAGAGTTTTCGCTAGGGTGCTGTGGCTCTGGTCAGAGCAGCAGTTTAATTTCTAACCTATAAACGACCTGTTTTAGTTGTAATCGACAATCCTGCTTGAAATATTTCATCTTTTGATAATGTAGTCATTTATTTGCCATTGTTCATCTCATTCTTCTGAGGAATACCTCTCAATGGGTTGTGTTTATAACGGTCAGCAGGGAAATAACTTTGGCTTAGTTGCATCGCAAGCAGATGTGGGGAACAGAGATATCAGTGCTGTTCTCGTGTAAATTCCCAAACTGAACTTTTCTGAATGCAATTTTTGTTTTCTCTCACGCAGGAGCGCCAAGGACGGGTCAAGTAACAGTCACTGCTTTGGGCAAGAGACTACAAAGCCCCTCACCCCCCCCCCACCCAGCCCTCCCCCTTCCACCCCCATCACGTTCAGATCTTTGAAGAAATTCTAAATGGGGTGGGAGATTAACCAAGGACAAAAAAAAAAACTAAATGAAGACTTTCTTGATTTCTTTTGACTTTAAAAGACTTACTTCGAACTTGTAGTAAAAGAAAAGGAGACAATTATTCATAGGACTACAACTTAAGTGCATAGCATCCTTAGGTGAATCTGTCGTTTTGCCCGCCCCCATTCCACTACGTTTTTTTTTTTTTTTGAATGCTTTTTCTTTTTTCTTCAAACAGTCATGTGTTTTTACAGTCTGAGAGCAAGTCTGTAATTCTTGTCACGCAAAATTCTGGTGGAAATTTTTAGTGTTGGCTGATATTGGTGCCCGGAAGTCAAAACGTGGGCCTCTTGTCTCTTTTCTTTGTAACCCCCTCCTTCTGTGGGAGGGTAAATCATTCATTCTGGGCGCAGAGAGGATCTTCTCGGTGGATTTTCGTCGTCATGGCTACAGTCATCGCGTCCTTTCCAAGAAGTTTGTTTCCGATGCTTCCATCTTCTGTTATAAAAAGAGAACTCAACCGAATGTTCGAGATGACTTGTGTTTATTTCTTCTGTTGGCCCGTGTGTGTGTGTGTGTGTCTGCGTGTGTTTGTGGGGAGGGCCGAAAGCAGAAATAATTGTTTAATCTTGGTCATTGTATAATTTTAGAGTGTACATCAGTACAGAACGGGACCCGTTTGCCGTCTTTCTTGGAACGGGTCTATTAATGTTGCCATTGGCTGCTTTCCTCCCGCCGTTTTTGTTTTCTCCTACTACTTCCGTTTTCTTAAAGACGGGGCCGACGCGAGTGGCCTTGCCGCCCTCTTTCTATTAATCAGTTCGAAGTAATAAATGTGGTATACTCAGCAAGAACCCATGTGTATTCCCCTTGATTGACTGTAAACACTAGTCGGAGCGTTTGCTTCCAGTTTCTTTCATGACCGTTGATTTGATTGTTGCTGTATACAGTACATTGTGCTAAAAAAAAAACGGACACACCCATCCACCTACCTATCCGAAACCTCCCTCTTGCTAACTAGCTCTGTCTCCATCCAACACACGCCATCCTTTCGCGTTATCTCCCACTGTCGGTTTAACCAAAAACATCGCCAACCTTGCAGTATGTCAAGGCTTCTTTATACACACTGGCTTCTCTCTGGCATAAAGGTACTTCGCATGTCGAGCTTGCTATTTCCTCTTGTAACTAGGTTACGAGGAGCTATGTTAATGAGTATGGTCATCCGACTTTAGACTAGTGTAATGTTTCCTAAACCGGTGGGTTGCTTTTTTTCTCCACGCTTGTTGTGATCTCTTTTGTGCTGGACGCGATTACGCAAACCGCTATCGCTTAGGGCAGTGGTGGGCAAACTGCGGCCCGCGAGGCTGTCCCATCCGGCCCACGGAATGCCCTTTTCTGGCCTCCAAATCAATTATGATTAACAAATTACAAAAACAAATGTGGCCCTCCATTTAATTTCAAAATCCTGATGTGGCCCCCGAGCCAAAATATTTGCCCACCCTTGTCTTAGGGGATGGTGATGTCTTTCGAATCGATTAACTGCATACATTTGGTTGTTTCTGCCTGAAGTGAAATTTGGGTTTGTAAATTGATGGTGTCTTGCCGATTTATATGTGAATTTGGCTGATCCTCTGAAAAACATTTTCTAAAAGTGTTGGATTTAATTTTGGTGCACAAATAACAGTTTCTTATATCCGTTTTCTGCGACTAGTTGAAGATTGCGGCTCTAATTTACACACCTAATGTATTTTATAGCATAAATACAGTAGGCTTACTGTAAAAGGGCATTCTTGAATCCGTGATTCATAAACGCAACATACTGAAATGTCGTGCAATTATGTATGCTGTTAAGGTTAATAGAAACGTATATATTCTGATTTATAATTACAAATATTTGAAATAAAATTATAGAACACTATCTACGGTCTTCAAGGTACATAGCCTGGGCCGATTCAAGTGGAAAATCATTGTACAGAGTCGTAGGTTTAGGGAATTAGTCAAGGAAGGTTCTAGTGCCACTGACTCATGCAAAATTTGTCCTGCAATTGTATTTGTTGATGACAAAGGCTTTTTAGCAATTGCCTGCCGTTGATTGACAGCCACAACTCAAGAATCAGAAGTGTTCCGGTCAGGTAAATGAGTAAGTAATGTACACGGATGATGATGAACACTGAAACTGATGTTTCAAGTGTTATTGTAACCGAATATCTAGACTGAGATTTATGAAAACAGATTTTACTTAAAGCTGCGCAGTTACTACTGCAGCTGCCAGTTAAAAGTGTCCGTTTCGGGAATGGTTGGTCAGACGTCAAGACTGGAAAGATAAAAGAAAAAAAGAATTGTTAGAAGTCACGTGGAAAAAATAAACCTTTAATGAATTGGCTTTTATAATTCGTATGTACAAAACATTAAAAGCAATGAATGACTCCAGCCAATATATTGGATCCTTTTTGTGGTTTTGCATAATTCAAACCATTGTCATCAGAAATGTGTAGTTGGAAAACTTGCAAATGCTGGAGAATATTCTTTGTGATCTCAATTGTAGAGGGTGCGTGGGGTTTCGTTGAAAGGTGGAGCAATCATTAACTGAACGGCTCCTGGGGGAGGCTTACTAAAATGTATCATATCTTGAATAACTGGTCGTCATGAAACGGTAGGGAAAAATATGTATAACTCAGTTTTCTTAGACTACTACCTGGTGAAAAACATGTTTAACCATGTATTGAATGCAACAAAAATGTAACCCACCGGATTTTAAGTAGAGTCCAGATGTGCTCTACGCACGCCTTCGGCGACGAGAGACTGGTTGTTGCCGTTTCCTATCAAGTTTCAATGTCATTAACTAAATTTAAGAGCCTGCAACGTTTCACAACGACATATTTGCTAATCTTGGCCTACATTAGTTGCAGTTAAGATATTCAGAAATTAACTTTTTTCTTGCGAAAGTCTATATTTTATGAGAGTCCTCTTTATTGAAGGTATTAAAAAGCTACTAACAAAATATGAAAAAGTATCCATAGCTCCAGGAACTTCTACAATAAATAGCACACTTACTCTCATTTACATTTTCGCGTAATTCCGATCAAATACATAGAAAATGGCGGCAGAAATGTTGAAAATAACCGGCGGGTGGCGACAAAACACCATTTATTTTTAGGACGAAGTAATCTGAATAATTTGCCCGTGGATGATGACGGCGAGGCATCCTCTGTTGTTCACGTTAGTAATTTACTATTTTAAATTAGACATTGGGACATTTCACCACCATGAGTATCACCAAGAAATGACGCCATTTAAAGTTTCACTTAATCTGGTGTGAGCCCGGCCTGCTGCAGGCCTAAAATGTGTAAATAACTATGGGGAAAATCACGTATTAGTAAATAGCTATGCTCCTTGAATTGTTCATCACGTCTAGCATTACACTATTACTTTAATTTTAACCATCAAGCCTCATTGTGAACACACACATACACACACACTGTGTGAAAATGTCTTCATAACAAATCTTGACCACGTGGTTGGCTAAGTCCTTTCCCAACGTTATGTAGGTAAGCAGTTGCCTTAAGACTCCCACAGGACCATGAGGTGTATCACACAAGTTCCCGCACTTCCACCTGAGGCTTCTGCTGGACGTTGCCGAATTTGGTGAGCAGGAAGATACCGGTTCTAACTTAGGCATGTCAGACATTCCCATTGGCTAAGCCTGAGCCTTCTCTGTTCTAGCCTAGGCGGTTTCACGATGAACCCGATGACACTTCCCCTGTGATGTCATCCCTGAATATCTAGTAGTATGCAGTCAGTGACGAGAGGAACTAGTGCTCTCCGGTCCGACTGATGGAGTAGGGGGCGGGGCCTCTGTGGTTGCGGGGGGGGCTGGTGGCACGTGTCACGGAGTCTGCCGCGATGAAACATGTCGCCCCGAGGGGGGGTCCAGTGACCCTTATCCCTTCGTCCCCAGGGACTCCTTGTCTCCTCATGGGATGCAAATGAAAGTCCCTGAAAGGGAGAGGGAACGGAGCCCTTTGAGGAGCTGAAGGATAAGAAAGAGAAAATGTGCCCCTAGGGAGGGATTGAGGGGGGGGGGGGGATTAAGGGGG
>JACXGK010006877.1:0-27234 GCA_016801125.1 Novumbra hubbsi | reverse complement strand
TACCTAATACTGACCATAATACCTAACACTAACAATAATACCTAATACTGACCATAATACCTAACACTAACAATAATACCTAATACTGACCATAATACCTAACACTAACAATAATACCTAATACTGACCATAATACCTAACACTAACAATAGTACCTAATACTGACCATAATACCTAACACTAACAATAGTACCTAATACTGACCATAATACCTAACACTAACGATAAGACCTAACACTAACAATAATACCTAACACTAACAATAGTACCTAATACTGCCCATAATACCTAACAAAAACAATAGTACCTAACACTAATGATAATACCTAACACTAACAATAGTACCTAATACTGCCCATAATACCTAACACTAACAATAGTACCTAACACTAATGATAATACCTAACACTAACAATAGTACCTAATACTGACCATAATACCTAACACTATCAATAGTACCTAACAGTGACCATAATACCTAACACTGACCATAATATCTAACACTAACAATAGTACCTAACACTGATGATAATACCTAACACTAACAATAGTACCTAACACTAATGATAATTAATGATAATTATTTTTAAGTACAGACGTTTACTTGCACCCATAGACGTTTACCGCTCCTGAACAAATGTCAAAAACCGAGGTGAAGTTTTGCAGAGCTCACGTGGAAACGTATATACCGTGGTATTTCCCCACACAAACACACACAAACCAATATTTACAAGCAAACAGACACACACACATTTACACACACACACACATACACACGCACCCAGCTGAACCTCTCTGTCTTCGGCCCGCAGCCGCTCTAGAACCCTGTATCAGTTACACGCGAGCAGCAGTCAGATGGGTCTGCTGGGCTTGGACATCTTAGAACATCGAGGGCAGCCACCCTGCTGCTTCCAAAGTCCAGTCCGGGGCCCCTGTGAGGCCTCTTCTTGGCCAGGCAGGGCAGAGGGACGCCTGGCCAAACCACAGAAACACTTCCAGCTGGAGCAGGGGAAGATAGCCTGTTGTTCACCACAGACAGGGAGAAGCCAGGCCAAAGGTGCTGGAGGGGCTCCCTCACAATTAGAACTGTCGTCATGGGACTTTTTGTTATTCTTGTTTTATTATTTAATCGAGCCAGAATGCGTACCTTACAAATCTCTCCGATTTGTAGCTGTGGCAAATATCAAGCAATTTTGAGAAAGGGCTAGAATTACATTTGGGCCTATACAAATGAAGATATAAAGTATAGATTGAAAAGGGCTTCACAGAAAGTTCCATGGTAGGTAACTCCACGGCCTCAACACCATCATTACTCCGAGCAGCAAACTCAATGCTGAGGCCCCTCCAAGTTATACGAATGGCAGTTACAACACCGTTAAGCCATATTCCTCTCAGCAATAGTTTGACAAGTTTAGAGGAGAACAAGAGAGTCCTCTTTTGTTTTTATGAAGTCTCCTTGAAAGGCCAAATTATGTCTGACATTAGAAGCATAACTCTTTGCTTTAAGACTTGGTTTATCAACATGACAAACGGTGGTTTGTCAGGGTGTAATTTCAAGAAGGGAAGACTGAGGAAACTCCAGGACAGGGAGAGTATAATAAAAAAAAAAAATGTGGGGCATTTGTTTCAATTGCATCAAAATCCATTTTGCTTCAAATAATTGTAATTATGCATGCGTAGGTAAATGGTATTCTTGTTTCCTTTAATCCAATGAGCTTGATATACAAAAATAACTATTTGTGAGAGTCAAAACCGCCACTTGTGTTTATAAATATTTCCAGCTTGCCGTATGAGGAACAGTCAGTGGCAATGATAATTGTCAGGCAACGGAGACTTCAATACAGGAGCATGACATACTCCAGTTGCTGCACTGCATTGTTTCAAATCAAATGGGAATTTTCAGTACAGGAAGCGTTGCAGGCAGGTTGTTCCAGACAGAACAGAGGCAGAATGAAACAACGTCTTAATTTGAGGGAAGTCATTCCATTGATACATAAAACACCAAAGAACATTTCCTTCCCCCCTCACTTTCCTGGTGCTATCCACTTCAAACGGCCCAGCCCTTTAAACTAGGCGAACATACACACACGGGAACAGAAGGAAAACAAACACAGGCCATTTAAATATCAACCAACCTGACCCTTCTGTTTCTATTCCAACGAATTGCAAGCTGCTATAGTCTCTGAGATCGGCCTAGATTACGCTTTGCTTCTGAATTTTGTAGCTGGCCTTTTCCTACTCAGGAGCTGGACACAACAGGACTAAATAGAGCTAAGGGTTGGGCAATAATTTGGATTTGAGGATCACATTGGGATGAAAAACAAAATATAGCGTGTCTGACAGACTTTAAAAAAAACATTTGACAGTAAGTTGCAGAAGAGAAAATGCAGCATTTATTTAAAAATATGTTGTTACGTTATAATTCAAACCTACTTTTTATATAGTTTTACACAATGATGTTTTTTTTTACCCCAAAGTATTTCCATCTGGTGGCAGAATTAAATAGGTCCACCAATCCACTCTTTCGTTGTTTTAAAATATAACACTGAAACCGAAATGCACCGAATACTTTCTTCTGATAATGATTCAACGTTGTTCTTACTGTAGTACCTCTGTGTTAGAATGAATCCATTCAGGAGGTGTGAAAGATGAGGAGGAAGAGGAGGAGAGGAAGAGGAAAGAGACCACCAGCTGCTCTGGCATCTGAGAAGTGATTGATGAGGACTTGATGAATGCCAGCGGGGGGTTAGGGTGGGGGGGGGTTAGGGTGGGGAGTTAGGGTGTTGGGTTAGGGTGGGGAGAATAGGTGGTGTTAAACCTCCCACAGGCACCTACCTCACCAGGGTCTCTGTAGAGGGGGTGAGGAGCCTCTCAGCATATAAACTATGTTGTTTCTCAGCTTTCTAACTTCTTGCGGATTCATTCCAATAATAATACGAATGGAAAACTGAAACGATAGTGAAGATAAACACAGCGTCATTAAATGAAAGACAGGACATTGAATTCCAACGGACATTTCAAGTAGAATCTTTGAGCCGCTCTACGGGCTATGACTGCGTGCCATATTCCAGTTTAGGAAAGCACTTATCCCCTTCAAACCCAGTATCAAACAATCCAGTTGGTCAGTTTTAGTGCCTTGCTTGTGTGGAGGAATTACAGCTCTGGTAGTCTGCTTCTAACTGTCAGGAAATGACCTCTAATCTGTTCAGAGCGTTTGACTGCTGGCTGCTGCATTCCTGTGAAATGACACAAGTTGGGCAGATTAGGGCCTGGGTAATTAGCTCATTAGTCAACATAAACACATTGCACAGCTCCCTCCTACACCCTCTGTCTTTATCCTCCGTAGACAGCCACTCCCCCTCCAGAGACAGCCCCTCCCCCTCTCCTTGACACCCACAGCCGATGGTGTAAGTGAAGCAGTTTGTCACACACGCATGCATGCGTATTTACGTATCAACTCGCACACGTATGCACACCCACATTCATGTGCCACGTATTATTACACACACACAGCACACACACACCACACACACATATGCACATGTGAACGCTCCAATGCATATGGGTGCGGTCGTACATGCAAGTGTTCACCCCCTAACGCATTTCACTATTCTCTGAGGAGTTCTCCTCAGACCTCTGAATCACTGCTCCCCCGTAACGGCTGCATGTTCCTTCTCTCCCCGTTCTTCTGGACCTCCTCGTTTCCCCATATTCCCCGCACCCCTCTGTACTTTCCTCCAGACGAGTCTCGCTTACTTTCACCCACTGTGGCCCTGGGGGCTGGGGGCCGGCAGGCCCCTTTTCACCAGCACCAGGCTGCTTATCAGAGCACTTTATCAGTCTGATGTTGGGAAAGGGATGTGGGTTCCACCACTTCACTCCTATGCTCGGCGAAGGTTCTGCTCAGCAAGCCATCAGCATGGCAGCCGGCAAGTATTTGTAATCAGGGAGCAGAGAAATGTGTGAGCGTGTGACAAGGGCAAAGGTGTGTGTGTGTGTGTGTGGGTGTTTGTGAGGTGAGGAAGTACAGGCTGTTCTTTGTGCAACAAGATGAGGCCACTTGTGCCGACCTGGTCCCCACACAGGATCTCTTGTTGCATCGGGGGACCGAGGCTCTGGGCGACCCTTCACACCTACTAAAAGTGTCAGGCAGGCAGGAGGCTGAAGACTGGGTCATCAGGTTACTGTTTCACAGCTCCAACGGTTCTCCAAGGCCTGACGGCACCACCCTCGCTCCGTAACACCGCCCGTCGTCCCTCCACCACTCGGATAGTGTCTGCTTTTATCGGCACGTCACAACCCATATGAAACATTCAGCGAAGATTCAGCAGGGAGATTCATCAGGGAGGTGTTGAAAACGAAAACATATCAGGATCACAGAGTTGACAAAAGCCCGGTAGAGAACCTCTGGTTTGTGTGAGAGTAGCCCTCTTGTTTCGACATGGAGGGGGCTTTTCAGAGGTTCTAGGTTTTGGTCACAGGCAAAATATTTGTTCGTTGAAAAAACCTGGTTGTATGTAGACCTCCATATCGTTGTTTGATGGAGTGGACAGACTTATGCATGGGTGCTTGTAGGGTGGTTCAGATTGGGTAAGACTTGTTATTAGCCAATCTGAGATCCTTTCCAAAAGTAAAACAACTGCATAGCAGATAAACAAGCGAGGATAAAGAGAATATTGAACTGAATATTGAACTGAAAACCTCAAACAGATAGCGAAATATAGGAGGATTAAGACAGAACGGGTGACAGCAAGTCTTACAGTTAGAGAGTCTAACCAATAGCCAATCGGTTGCAAGATTCCCCTGTTCTGTCTATCAGCAAAACATTTCAGTCCTAATTGCTTCTGAGAGGTGCACTGGATAAGAGCCTAAGCTAAATGACGGAAATGTTAACTGAAAGAAACCGAAAAAGTAAGTGTAGTCTTCAAACACTAGTGGTGAGCTACTGAATCCAATGTGAGTTAAACAGTGTTTAGAAACAGCCAGTTAATTGAAAGGCTCCATCCATCATCTCCTGGAGACAGCTACAGCCACTACTGCATACATCATTATCTGGACCATTTAAAGAAGAAACACATACAGATACCTTCTGTCCATGTAGGTTACTGTCCAATTATATGTGTGTTGTGAGTGTGTGTGTGTGATAGCTGCGCTCCCACCGGTGTGTGTGGACAGCAGGTGAATACGTGTAGGTTTAGCTAAAACCCAGCGTTTGTTTGTTGTGTCGGAGGAACAGACACTGAATTGAGTATGACAGGGAGAGAAGAACATTTGCTCACACATCTAGAGGAAGTTGATCCTTAAGGAGGGTTGGGCTCGGTATCACCTTAGCAATAAAGTGAAAAGGTCATCGGGTCAATAATAGATGTCATTGCCTTGATTTGTTAGTGTTTTCAGCAAAGTATATGTTTTTTTATGTTACTGAGATCTGTTTAATTGCTGTTTGTGTGTTACAGCCATGTGACAGATGTCAATTAAAATGTATTATTAAAAAAAGAATATGATAGCATGTTATTGTTCTGTTTGCAATTATTCACCACTTTTACAGAATAATGTTGACACTTTAAGCCATTTATTGTACAAAAATAAGTAAAATAAAGGTAAATAAATGTTATGCATGTTTAGGAAATATTGGAAAATAAAATCTTTTATTATACAAAAACATCCACATTCATAATATTTGTGTTTTGTTAACATATAAAACAATTTAAATTGTATTCAGAAACAGCAAGTTTATTTACAGAGTGAATCAGAGAAAATTTACATACAACTTACATATTCAGAATGAAGATTTGGCAATACATTTTTTTCACGTTCCTGAACTTGACACTGCTTCAAAAGTGGTTCTGCACAGATATAACCTTCTAGTCCCAAGGTCTGGAGTGAACCATGTCCTTATCACCACTTGATGGGTGACGTTAACACTCCTGCTATCTTAATAGTCCCCTCACTTCTCCCCCCCCACCCCTCCTTCTCCCTCCTCCTCTCTCCCTGGCCCTTGGTCTTGCTCCTGCATTCTCCTCCCCCTCTTTCATTATCCAGGGCTGTTTCTATCATTATCCAGAGAAGGTGAATATGTGTGCATGAATGCGCTATTGTGTGTGTGTGTGTGTGTGTGTACATGGGATAGTTCATCTTTCCTGCCTACCAGTAGACAAGAGAATGTGGTTTAAAGCAGGCTTCTCCTCATTTCTGGATCTCCCAGCACCTCGTCAATTGGCTGTGTTCTCTAATGTCTGTGCTCCTCGTTCTCCTCACAGCAGCTCCTTCCCACTCTTAGGGTCATGACCCCAATAGGGTGTCATATCAGTTGCTGTTTATGTGACGGTCACTTAAATGACAGCAAGGGTCAACAATATGTGGGAGTCACAAAGGCAACAGCGGTGTGGTAAGTGGTTGGTGAATGTATTATGTTCTCCTCTATGACACCTTCTATAGACGGTATGACACGGACCATAATATGCCCGTTTGGGCTAGTTACCAGCTCTCAGGGCAAGCCAAGGATTTAGGATCATCCTGTTATGACTTTCCACTTAAAGTCAACTGATGGAGATGATTCATCAAAAATTTCGACAGGAACATTTTCGGAACAAGAACGCTGTCGCACGTTTTCAAGGGGTGAAATAAAAAAAAAGCCAACAGACCAAGAAGGAAAAAAACAATTCACACCTGTCATTCTCACCTCGTAGGCATGATTAAGCTGAGCAACTGGAGCAGAAATGCCCTCAGGGTATTTAGAATCAATTACCGCTCTTAAACTGATGACACCATTCCATTAATCATCTCTTACTCTCTGCACAACAACCGTTACTAAGTGGGATTTGCAACAGTTAAATGTTGTTTCTGATGTCTAAGGTACAGTTACACAATGTTGCAATAGAGCATCCATGCTGTCACTACAGTAGCCATGCCAGATAAGCAGTGTGTGGAGTGATGGGGATACTTCATGTGTGAGCCCCTGGCGAGGGCCGAGCAGAGCTTCCTGGTGGATCATTTCCCGATGTTCTGGAGGTTATCCTTCCATGTCCCTATGCAACTTCCTGTTTTAACACCCAGAAAAGAGAGGTGGTGAGGTTTGTTTCTAGTTGAGAGACACTTCATGTGACACCTAGACACACACACACACACACACAAATACACATCATTTGATTTCGCTTCACCAAATGGCAGTCTAACAATGGGCGCAACACCCAAACACATGCTCTCACACACTTACTCCGTTTACTGACTTTGGGTCTTGTATGGATGACAAGAAGACATATGCTCACGACAACGGCTTTGGGAAAGACCTTGATCCTAGTTCTTTGGTGAGGAAACATTATAATACATAAACGTTTTGAAAACAAATGTACTGTCCTTGATGATGGCACGTGAGACTCCGGGTGGGTGACAGACCAGAGACATGTCCAAATACAGTCAAAGATAACCTTGTATTCTTTTTATGAAACTGACGTGGATGACACTCAGGTGACTGAGTGAGCTGATGTCGTTTCTCAGAGTTTGGACACGCACTAATATTATTCCACTGTGGTGAGGCAAGGACAGGTAAACATAACCTCACAGGATTCATTAGTCATGATCAAGGTCCTTGAGCAAAACACCCACATATACAACTGTTCTCCACAACATCTCAGGGGATAGGTAGCCTTAGCTTGGGCTGTGGTAACCATAGTCCCTGTTCCAATAACTGGGGACTGATAGTAGAACATTCCTGAAAGCAGTGGTACCATCCAGACTGTTTTCTGCGGAGACAGTACAACCAGCACATCCAAAGTATCATGCGTATACTGGGGTTATGTCTTCCACAGACTTATGCCTGTTCAAATACATAAAAATACTAGCACTTAAACGGTAAGAGCCCATTTACATTCATTGCGGTGAAAGGGATAGACACTGCAACTTAGTACGACTGGAATATAACTGCATACCTGTGTATCTAATATTTCCACCCACAGTATAACCTAAGTGCAGTGTTGGCCTCTCATTGGCTTTCTCTCTTTCACATGAACACCAATTAGGGGTGCCGTGGGACAGAAATAAAGGCCTACGCACTTTGCAGTGTGGAACACTTGTTTTTCTCTATGTAGGTCAGAGAAGCAATAGAGTGACAGCAAGAAAAAGGAGAAAGAGAGAGAGAAAGAGAGAGAGAGAGAGAGAGAGAGAGAGTGGTTGGGGTGTGAGCTCCAAGCACTCTAGTCGTAAGCTCAAAGTTCTGGGAACTCCAGGGGGAAAAAAAAAATGGGAAAAGGAAGACCATGAGGTTTTCTGGGTAATAACTCCGTCCCCCGGCCGGGCCGGCAGTTAGGCAGTAAGGGAAGGAGGAGGGTTTCTTCGTTTTTTTTTGTCCTATTTGGTAGTTGTGTTTTTCTTCTGGCAGGTTCCACAGCCACCCTTCAGCGAAAAGCCTACTCTGCACATTCTGCAGACAAGAGTCTATAGGGAGGAAATAGGGAGGAAATTGTGCAGAAAGTGTAAAAACCTTTCTCTTTCACTCGTCTACACTCCTCTCTGTCTCTCTCTTACCCTCTCCTCCCTGTCTCGGTTTCTCTCTCGTTCTCCTTATCACCTCCTTCCTATTTCGCCTCGTGATCGAGTTCTTCAGATGAAACGCCTTGTTTTCAGGCCAATAGCTGCCCGGACGTGGACAACGTGATCGAATTCCTTCTTTTATGTGTTTGTTATTCAAGTCCTGGATGGAGTAGAATGCTGCACCCTGGCCCTTGGACAGATATTTATATGATCTGACCTTATTAAGAAATAACACATGGGACATGGGAACACAGTCCGGTCTGTTTAGTGTTAAGATAAGTTCATACTAAACGCCGTGCAATTGTAAAAGATTTGGACCCATGCCCTCCGTGCCAACCGGGAAGACAACCGGGCTGATGTTTTATAATCCCCGGGCTTTGCCAAGAATGTAAAACATCGATGTGCTCTGGACGAACAGAAAACCTGAGCAGCGGCTGTGCAGGTTCCTGGCACATTTCAATCGCCATACCTCGTTAGACACACATAACGGCGGGGCTCGTCTTGCATACTCGATTCGTCACTTTCGCACTCTCGCAGGCGTTTAAGTGCTGGGAGAGGGGTTTTTCTGTAACAGTCCAGACTCTGTGTGTGTGTATGTGTACATTAGGATGAGGAGGCTAATAGCTACATTCAAGTAGTGGGGACTTGCGTAGAGCAGTTGGAGATGTTATGGGCAGTGTGTTTAAGAGGCCGTGGTTTTTAGGTGAAGGGATTTTCTAATCATTTCTGGGGAACTCATTTTTGCCATGTGGCCACACTTCCCCATCTGCCCATAACAACCTACACGCATGCTGTCTGTCACCTGTGTGTTAGGTGATTGGAGGGCCGGGCTACAGTCCTTCCTTGCTGTGTGGAGCTCTACGAGGCACACTTACTTCTCCTACCTCAGATTAGACTCCCGATATCCTTCCTCAACCTAGGATATATTGACAATGTCATAATATAAAACCTAAAAAACACTTTAGGGCTAGGATTTGTTTTAATGGCAGCAATCCTACATTCAATCTATATTTGTGAAATCAGAATTAGCATCAACTTTATTACCAAGTAGGTTCGGTGCTACGGAGCATGACAGAAGGGGGTTTTAGGTAAAAAAGAAAAATGACACAGTAAATAAAAAATGTGCAAACATTTACTGTTTAAGTGAGTACATATCCGGTTCAGTGGGTTTAACAGGGATTCTATCCTTTGTTCGTGATGGGATGTGAATAGAGAGGGCAGATGTTCCAGAGAATTTATCGGCAGATCAGCACTTCCTGTCTGTACTCACATGGATTCCCAATTCTTTCTCGTTCTGTCTATACATTGACAATGTACATTTTGTGCAATCACATTGTTATAGATAAAGCATTTACTAGAGGTCAGGGTACTTATGAATCAGAGATTGGATGTCTTTTGGCGGTGAATCCTTTTTGTATGAGTCACTACAAGCTACATTTTCTGTTACCAAATGATGGTCCACCGATGGGAATCAACGGAGCATCTCGTCTGCTGGTGACGGTGATGACAGACCTTCTGACATAAATGGTCATGGAATGATTTGTCCTCTTTTCAGGTCTGAACCAGGAACTACCCTGGAAACCCGGCTCATTAAGCCCAGGCCAGGAGGAAAAACGTAATTGGGGAGCATTTCTAGGGGGGAGGCTTGAAAAGGGAGGTGGAGGAGGAATGTAGGCTAGAGCATTTTTTCCTAGACTGTTTGGCAACAGAACTGAGCAGCAGCAAGTCAAATGTCCTGTAACAGGCAGGCTCGCAGGGTTGGAATTAATCTGTGCTTTGGGCCTTGACTTCGTCTGTCGGGCCGGACAAAGCTCGTAATGAAGCACAGGAATGGTTCACTACGGCACAGGTAGTGAACCTGGATTGGGTCTTGAACTTGCACAGAGAACACCAGTAGACTAGAAAAAAAGAGGTTTAAATGTCAAGCTTGATCAAATAAACAAATACGCCATGGTAACTCATCAATCAAAATAGTGGTGGGGGTGGACCACAGATCCTTTCTTCTTTTCTAAATCTATTGACAGATTGGCTAACAGAATTAAAGGTGGTCTGTTTCTCATGGTAACACAGGAGTGTTCATTCATCAAAACATTGAAGTGGTGGTCAAAGTTGTTGGTCCTGGGTGGGGATTATTCAACAGAGGGAGGAACCGTCAGTGAGTTGAGTCTGTAATGGAGGTGATGCTCACCAGGGAAATTCAAGCAGGGGGATTTGGGCCTCCTGGCCTGAACCTGATTACCACCAAATGGCCCAATAACACCAGTAACAGCAGCAGTCAGCCGCAGCAGCTGGGCCCATGGACACTTTACTACAGGGGGCAGCTCACAGCTGAATGGGGGGGGATATGAAGTGTGTATCAGGTCTGATGTTGCATGGGTAAATATCTTTACCAAAGCACATTTGTCTCTTCACTTTTGCCTCAGACATATTTGCCTTTTTCTTTAAGTCTCTTGGTCATTAGATTCTGTTCTCCCAGTAGCCTTCCTTTGCTTTGAATATATCTCTCAGCCATTGTGTCAGTTCACAAATACCGCCTGAACCACACTGGATGCAGTTGAATCGAATGCAGTTTCCTGACAGAGAGGATTGTTTGGGATGGACTGACCAGATGAGTTTTTAGAGATAATCTAGGGGAATTTCTAATTTTCACACTCAGCACTTAATGGACATTGGACCCTTTAGCAATTAACAAGTTTTAGCACCTAAAATACCTGTCTAGTAATTGCATTGAAACTCATTGCTTTTTGGTAAAAAGAACAGTGGTATTACCAATAAAAAGGATTCAAAAACGTGTTTTAAGCAATACAAATAACACTAAATATGTCCCTAGACTTTACACACACATATATAGTAGCAACCACTAACTTCTATGAATATGAAGTATTCAAATATAAAATACTTGAAAAATTAAAATACTTCCTTCCTACGCCTCAATAATATTGTTACAGTATTTTTATACTAAAACAACTCACAGGTGAGAAAACTGGGGTTTTAAGCATTAAACAAGGTGATATAATGTTGCATTGAACTGTTACACTGTCGAAAGTCTGTGTTTTTAAACATCTCCAAGTTGATGCAACTTTCTTTAGTGTGCCGAAACCTTTCAATTCTTGTTCTGTCTTATTTTTGTTCCCTCTCTTCTTCTGTCCATCACGCCCGCAGTCTAACTCCGCCCTCTGCTTCACAGACCCATTTTAACACAGTATTTGTTTTACGACCTTTAAAAAGCCTGTGATTTTTACAAGGCAATAAAAATCCATACATATTCTACCATAGTCCCTGATCTGTGGGTTATACAACCAATTTCCAATGGATCACTGCCATATTCACAATACTGTGAGCTTGTTAGTGTCAATTTTGAATCCATCCAAACTGTAATTTTTCTTTACCGTAAATGTTTTCTTTCACATTTTATTCGATTTCAATCATTCTACTTCAATTGAAAGGCCAAGACACTTTGAGTTCTAAAACATTCTGTAATGAGTAGAGACAGTAAACAGAGACAGAAACAGTGGTCTGGGCCCTTGTGGGCATGTAACAAAACGTGGAGGAGGTTGAACCTGAAACACAACAATAACCTGGGGGCAGGGACCATCCCACTCCTCTTCCACTCCCCGCTGCTCTCCTGCAGCCCTTTCATCCTCCCCCTGATGGGGCCTTATTGGGGGCAGGTGTGCCTCATCAAGGGGTGGCTGTCGAGCTGCGTTCAAGAGCCTCATTTTGCAACTTCGATACAGGCGCGTTTGCACCATTCAAGTGGCATTTCGACAGTCATGCCACTACATTCCTTGAAGTATCCTTATTAGGTACAGCTAACACATGGATGTAGCATGTCACATGCATGAAGTACATGTAGTACATTTAGTAGTACATTTAGTAGTACATTTAGTAGTACATTTAGGTGTCCATAGACAGTAACATCAGAAAGGTCTATTTTCTGAAACACTTACCATTGCTAAATATGTCTGAACATTTAAAGAGGCTTTCCCATAAAAAGGAAAGCCACTATCCGCCCAGATGCATGCTGCTACAGGCGTCCTACAGGACACAGAAATTAAAATGCAATTGTTTATACTTGGTTGATAAAAAACCCCAAACCAAGTCGTCACAAACACTGCATTCACTCAACTGTTACAGTCCTTATGTCTAAATGCCTTTTCCCTGGCCCAACTGGGCGGACAGAGCAGCGCATCGCCTCTGACCTCACAAGGCGCGACGTGAGGCTGTCACAGTGAGAGAAGGAAATGGAACAATGTAACAATATGATTGTTTAGAACTTCCTTTAACATGAAAGCTGCGAGGAGAGAGGCAGCCCTGTTCTGGGTCTTAAAAGGCTCATTTCTTTCCTTATTTTGAACCATGTTTATTTATTAGGTGAATATTTTGAGCGTTTCTAAACTAAAATGAAAGGGGCCTTGTGAGACGCGGGGGCCATAAGACGTTGAATTCACACGGGCTGGAGCAGTAAGCAGCTGGCGTGTCATGCGCGGAAACACACACACACACACACACAGAGGCATCCACACACATGCATGCGTGTTCAGGAGTGGCAAAATTGTTTTGTTTATTGCCCGAAAGAAAGCTGATCCATGATTAAAATGGCATCGTAACATCCGGGTCGTGAACTTTCCAATTTGAAAGAGATGTTTTACAAAGCACCTCCGGAAGACCATGAAACGATCCCTACGTGTGATAATGGTTGTAGATAATGCCAGGTGAAGATGTCTTCCTCTCCACGGGTTTTATGTTCTCCTTAACATCAGGGGCAGGTGAGGGAGCAGCCTACTTAAGATAAGTGGATTGACCGGTCTGTTTTTAGCCTTTCAAGTTCCCAATCAACTATGTAGACAACGTTTATAAACAATGTTGATATGTGCTGACATTGCATGTTAGATTTCAGGTAACTATGGTGATTGATTTGGTCCACAGTCAAGTGTTCCCGAACGTAATCCACGATGTGGATTAAATGTGTATAATAAACATGTTAAGCTTCTGTCTGAGAGAAATTGAGAAACAAAGACTGAAAAAGAGGCAGAGGTTGCAAGGACAGCCTGAGACAGAGTAAGAAATAGACTGAAAAGAGAATGTGCTAGAAGGGGAGGAAAGAGAAGACGTGATCTGGTTGCTGCATCTTCACTCCAGACCTGTTGAAGTTACTGATGTTTTTCACCACAACAATAATGGTTACTATAAAGAAGGCAGGAATCAGCACAATTTGTTTAGTTTAACTCCTTCAAGCTCCCCTGGATCCAAACCTTCAGCTGGCCGTAATCCCCTGATATGTTCTCTCCATTGTAGAAGGAATGAGACTGAGACATTTGGTGTTCTTTCACATACATGTTCTGGCACCTGTTTTATTTTGTCCAAGCCTTTTGGATAAAAATATTTGTAAATGTTAATCGCATTTCTGTCATTCAATAATGGTTTACAATGTTTTAACAATGAGCCATTGTAGTCAATCAAATGCCATCCTTAGCCTTTTCAGGTCCTACTTCCAGAGGCATCCTTAGCCTTTTCAGGTCCTACTTCCAGAGGCATCCTTAGCCTTTTCAGGTCCTACTTCCAGAGGCATACTTAGCCTTTTCAGGTCCTACTTCCAGAGGCATACTTAGCCTTTTCAGGTCCTACTTCCAGAGGAATACTTAGCCTTTTCAGGTCCTACTTCCAGAGGCATACTTAACCTTTTCAGGTCTTACTTCCAGAGGCATGCTTAGCCTTTTCAGTTCCCGAGCTTCCAAATCCTACTACTACACCCCCCCTTCACAATTAAGTACAATTGCATACGTATTTACTCTAAATACCAATCATGGTTTCCCCAGGAGACAAACACAGGCAGTGCCATGTTGACACAGACAGAGACAGGGAATTTAGGATAGAGGAAAACCGCATAGATTAATTTGTAAACTAATCAGTTTACTTGACAGAAGAGAGGAAAGGTATTTGCATAATTACAATAAAAAATGTTGACAACAGTTGTCCAGAATGACAGTCAATGCATTTACTTTTACCCACACAAGCCATTAACATACATACAGTAAATACAAGAAAATTCTAACTATTCCGTATCCCGTCACTGAATGTCCCATCAGGAATGTATGGTGACGTCCAGAAACAACCCCTCTTCCTAGATTTTCTAATAAGGGAAAGTATGACAGGCATTTCTGTAGCCTCCCACACTTTATTTGTTGTCCTTTATTCCCGGGGCGCGTATAAAACGGAGAAATGAATGTGATATCTCTTTACATCTCTGGGCTTGAGGCTCTCCAGTGGCTCCGGAGCCCCCCCACGTTTCCCCTCCCGTCGCAAAAAAGTTTAAAGCTTCTGGCTCAGCTGGGTTCTCCCTTTGTACGCCGAACGTTCAAAGTATGGCACTGTCACTAATCATTCATGTTACAACATCTGGATCAGCGAGGGCCCACTCTCTGCCTCGGCCCGGCTGGGAGGGAACAGTCCGCTTTGATGTCCACAGCGGAGGGCTACGGAGGACTCTCTCAGACCTCTTCCCTTCTCCCGTCATCCACCTCTGTCCTCTGCTCTCGTTCGCCTCACAACCCCTCGCTCCCTCTGGTGAGGGACTTTAAACAGTAGGCTGGAGGCTGTGGGGGGGGGGGGGTGAGCGGGGTGAGGGATGAATAATATGTTGTACTCCAGAGCCTGGACGTCTCCCCCGCCCCATCAAACGAGTAACAAATGTGGTTACAGACCCATAAAGAA
Source organism: Novumbra hubbsi (assembly GCA_016801125.1). NCBI lineage: Eukaryota > Metazoa > Chordata > Actinopteri > Esociformes > Umbridae > Novumbra > Novumbra hubbsi. Next base: position 11,991 of record JACXGK010006877.1, on the reverse strand, counting down.
TGAAGGGAGGGGAAGACAAAACGTATGGGAGGGCAACATCTTTCTGACACAGTTTAATGGCTGCGCTTGTTTCAGACAGCCGTTTTAGCTCTCTCCTCTTCTCCGCTCGCTCGTTTTTATAGGTCATATCTACACATTCCTTTTTGGGACAGTTTTAAATGGGTGAACAGGCTGAGGAGGGGAAGCGAGAGGGACGAAGATGAACGGAAAGACGGGGCAGACATTCCGTGTTCATTTAATTGGATAATGAATTGTTTCAGTGGTGCCAAGTTGACAAGCATGAAACAAAATGTGTTTCATGTCTCGAAACGCTTGAGCAATACATGATCTGCCATTAGCAGAAAATGGGTGGTCTTTCTGTTTTTATGTTATCTATTACAATTTGAATAGTCTCATTGCGAAAACATTTTCTCTTGGAAAACGTTTATGTAAAGTGCTTTCAATCATGGTCAAACAATGGTAACTGTAAAGAAGAAAATAATTGAATATGAATTATTTAGAGTAAACTGGTGAAGTCTTTGTAAGAGAATATAATTGACGTTATGACGTGCAATGTTGCCGTATAGCTACTTGCTAAGTCAAACATCTAGCATTTAGACAACATTAGATGATGGACTAGAATGACTAGAACAAAATGGATCAATAAGCAAAGCATATTAGACAGTAACACATTATGGAGTCATAATAAGATATTATTGAGAAGAAAACAAATGTAAAGGCTTTACCACAGTAGATAACATAGGACAGCTGACTGGACTGTTTCCTCACATGAAGGTCTTATTAAAACTATGGCTTCTGAGGTTGTGTGTCTTTGGTGTACATGTTTGTATGCTCATGTGAGTGGGGATCAGTGTAAGAAGACCTTCACGTCTTGGAGTTTCCGTCCTTTTTCAGACAATAAATGTCCGACCACTCTCGTGAAAAAGTACATCATGGCTTATTTGTATCATGCGTTAGGGAGCTATTTAGTGGTAATAACTTTTGATAACCTTATACAAGCAAAATGTTTGAAATACACACTTAAGACATTAATCATAACAACATTTCTAATTGTCATGGAAACAACACTGAACATGCTATACCGGAGCAGAAATCTCTTGTTCGAAAGGGAACAGTCACTTCTGCTGTGTCACTTTTTGTTGTTGTTGGAATCATTCAAAATGAGTCTATCAAAACACGTTACTGATGCGGTATTCTGCTTGACAACGGGAGTCATTTTGCAACCACAAATTCACGTTGTCAATTGTTCAAAAGCTTGTCATAAAAGCGTTTTTAACCACACCTAAAGGCCAACTTGAGACATGAAAAACAGTCCAACCACATCTTTGTCAGTATAAAAACAGACAATGGGCCTTTGGTGGTTTATCAATGACGTTGGTTAATTCCTCCTACACAGTTGGATATTGCCGGTATCCGGAGTTGGGGTAGGATGACTCTGCTGCCCAGTTACTATGCATGCAGAACTTTGTGCTTGGTATAAAACCTCTGTAGCCATGTATGTAACTGATGAAAGAATACACATATGTGTATATGTACTGTTATACTATATAAACATGTCATTATTTGGCATGTTTTGCTTGAAGCAATTTCAGTTTGTTCCTTTTTAGTCAGCCATTAAGCGTACTACAACTCCAGTATGGGGTCTCTTTATGGTGAACACTAACGCTAACAGAAACTGCGGCCAACTAACACAGCATGAAATGTTGCCTTCATCTTAATTGCAAATAATATAACTTGGTAAACATTGTAAATAACTATTGAGATCCTTCAAAACACCCCTCCCCATGTAAAACCTCTAGCTACACCATCTGACCACATGCTTCCCACAGACCTTCCGTATCACAGACCTTCCGTATCACAGACCTTCCGTATCACAGACCTTCCGTATCACAGACATTCCGTATCGCAGACCTTCCGTATCGCAGAACTTCCGTATCGCAGACCTTCCGTATCACAGACCTTCCGTATCGCAGACCTTCCGTATCGCAGACTTTCCGTATCGCAGACCTTCCGTATCTCAGACCTTCCGTATCGCAGACCTTCCGTATCACAGACCTTCCGTATCTCAGACCTTCCGTATCACAGACCTTCCGTATCACAGACCTTCCGTATCACAGACCTTCCGTATCTCAGACCTTCCGTATCACAGACCTTCCGTATCACAGACCTTCCGTATCACAGACCTTCCGTATCGCTGGCCTAAATACCGATGCGCATCGTTATGCATCCGTGGGCTACATCAACGAAACATGCTGTCCGACCATCTGCGGACATAACCCCATGACTCCAACTCAATCCATCTGGCCTCTCTCCCATCTCTTCATGACTCCCACACGCTCTCCCGCCTTCCCCGTGGCACCCGCCTTTCCTCCCTGTTCCCGGGGGGTGGAGGTTCGGGCGTAGCGTGGGCCCACGGCGAGGGGTGTTGGCTGCTCCACCCGGTTCATTCCCCCTAGGACAGGAGAGGACGGGAGTGATGCATGGTCATCTTATCTGCGCTCACCCCCTTAACGGGGCGCAACCTCCTGGAATCTCACCTCGCCGTCGTCTCCTTTCTGGACGCAGCCAGACGGACGCTTCTGCCGAGCTGTGAATCACCATCACAGTCGAGGCCATATAGGGCAGTCGTCCGAACGGCCCGCACCGCCGATAAAGAATTATGTGTCTGCGAGTTGGATGAAACATTAAAAGGATCATAGAATATTAAAATTGCTTCAAATCTCAGTGAAATCCTTCACTTTAATGGGTTTTTGCAGACTTAACTAAGCCGATAGACGGGATCTCCGTTTTACCTCTACTGTTCAGAGAACAGAACTGCAAATGTCCTTGATTGAGTGTGTATATTCAACATGGCGGCATTAAGGAGAGCATGCTGGTGATAAAAGAATAGAAAACCCTCTTAAACCAGTTAACCAGAACGAGAGACAGTGGGCGGAACGCAGGGGGGGATGGGGGGGGGGGGGGGCCGTTGTACATGACGTCATGTGGACGTTCTGGACACGGTCTGGGAAAACAAAAGGGCCAACAGAGAGAAGACAAGAGGAGTCCCCGGCAGTTCTCATGAATGGATGACCCCGACGGTATCAGATATTAAACCTCCTAATTCCGTAGCTGCCTCGCTCTCTGATGCGGCGCGGAGATAAACACAGAGGAAGGCGATGGGGTTACATATTCTTTGCTGGCTAAATGCGCCGCTCAGATCCCCCGTCACTTCTCCTGGTGTGGGTTGTGGCGGCGATCTGGGCCATGTGAGACGCGTCAGAGAGGGCCCCGAAAGAGATCCCGTTTCTGGAGTCCACAAGTTTGGTCGCCATGGTCTCCCAGCCTCCATCCTGCTCCCCCGTCCATGACTGCCCTCGGGCGACGGAAACGCGCTGGATGACGTTATGTGTCCGTGAATTGGCCTTCGTCTTGTGAGGGGACTCTCTGAAGAACCTGGCAATCTAGAGCATCACCGCCTCCCTCTTTCGCTTTCTATCTGTCGGCCTCTCTGTCTCCTTGCCTTCCTGTCTCCCTCTCTTCCTGCCTCCTTGTCTCCCCGCCTCCCTGTCTCCCCGTCCAGCCGTCCTCCTGCTATCAGGTGTTTCCTGGAAACCTCCTTACCTGTGTAACGTTATCGGTCCGTTCTGCCTCCACGTAGCTGCTCAGCCCTGACAAGGTCCCAACAGCCACTCCTGTTTCACACATACTATAGATGCCAGTGATCCCATGTTATTTATGATCTAGGTATGTGATTCTCTCTCTCTCCGTCTCTGTTTCAGTCTCCTGCCTCCTGCTCCCCCCCCCCTCCACCACAAGCTGTTGTTTTGGGGGAAGCTACAACCCCACTGACTGTCAGCAGACCGAGATTCTTCAGTTGCCGGGCCGACACACAGATGACACTGGGGAAACCCTAAACCGTTTATTAGAAACACTTTGCACCCGTCAAGAACAGCGGAGCCACTGTAAATAATGACAGTATCAGACTGGCCTGGCCAGTAATCCTCTGTGACTGATAGGTCCGCTCCGAGGGGGGTGTTGTGTGTATATCGTGTGTGTGTGTGTGTGTGTGTGCGTGTGCTCACGTTCATCAAAATGCCCGGGGCAGTCCATTGTCCACTCATTGGAGACTGTAGGATTTTCATACTGTTTGTAAAAACAAGTGATCGCGGCCTCATGTTGAACCCATGTTTAATAAAACATCACTTCTTAAGAAGGTTTTTAAGGATCCTCGATTCATCTCTGTTTAACACTTTGCTTAGAGGAACAGATATGTTTTCATTTCAATTTATTTCCTAGAGTGGCACCCTCACTGAGGAATGGGGAACACTGGCGGTAGGGAAATTAAAGCATGATGCAAAAAACATTGTGAGTATCAGTATCAAGTTTAGAACACAAAATTAGCGTATGTTAAAGTATTCTTTCACTGTTGCCTTAATGAGCCCATTTATAAAGTGTATTTCTTCTCGCCCAGGGATTGGCAGAACAGGAGGTGAGCGGTGACCACCAACACATCGAAATTCATGAACAAAGAGTTGCAGTGGCTCACAGGAGCCGATGCTAGATTAGGACCCCTTCCGACTCTTCCAAAAACGGTGTTAGACCCCGAGCCCCCACAATCCTTTGTGTCTGAGATTAATAAACATCTTAAACAGCAACTATGGCTACTTGGCAGCACACAACTCTAACCCTCTCAATAGGAGCACGTGTGTCACAATAGACCGAGTCGTTGGCATGTGAAAGAAGCATGCAGCTCAATGGTGGAAATGTCTCCTGAAGTACCGTATACACTGGAAAACAGCACAAGTCAGTCCATACAAGTCTGGGCAAAGATAAATAAATACCTGCTTCATTTTTGAATGTAAGACTGGCGTTTGTGTATTAAGACTCAGCTAGGGTCTTTAACATTGCTATGAGTGGAGTCATCTGCCACAGGCCATGGGTACTTTACACTACTTAGACTGTTGGAGAGGGGGTAACATCTACATGACATCACCGTCTCCAAAACATGGCAGCTTTGGAGGGAGGGCCTGGAGAAGGAGGTGCCACTCAGTTGCCACACTTCATTGCCCTCATGAGAAGGAAATGATTTCACCTCCTCCTCAGGGTTTGCAAGGACCTACTACAAACTGGACCCCTGAGGCCAGGGGAAGCCAGGTTAATGAGAGGTGGGCATACAGTACTGAACATTCAATCACCGCTCAGCAGATCTTGACACATACCTGGAGTGAGAGTGGGAGAGAGAGAGAGAGAGAGAGAGAGAGAGAAAGAGAGAGAGAGAGCAAAGAAACATATTGTGCTAAATCTCTAGGCAGCTTCCCCACACCTCCCGGCACACACACCTGTATTTGTATTACAGTACCTGGTTGTCATAGGAACTAAGAATCTAGGTGAAAAAAATATGCTTAAAGTATGTCAATCATTAAAGTGGCTTTCGGGTGGGTCAGGGTTTCATAACTTCTACTACTCTCTGTGTGGGCGTCTGTTGTAGGTGTTTATGCTTCGACAAGTATTCATCTTCTGGTTCACGATTGACAAACTTCGTTAGAATCTTTCACTAATTTAAAACAAGTAGGAACAGTCTTTACATTGCCAGTCATACAGTAGACTCAGTACCTTAAGGAAGTGGACAGTGAGTAAGGGATCTGTGGGCTAATAAAAGAGGGTAATGAACACCTCCAAGCTGTGAAAGGAACAAACACAGGGCATTTTCCTGGGCATTCCTTAGCTTCCCCTGGTCAGGCTATGTATGAATACTACAGGACACAAAGGACATTACCAGAGAGAGAATTTATTGGTAATGGACTTATGTACGTTTGTATGATCATTTCCACAGAGTTTAAATTAACACTGACATTTTTGAGACAAACCAAGTAGGATTATGGCCGACAATCTTGAAACAGAAACTTGATCCAGTTCAAACCCAAATGTCTTCACTTGAAAGGCCAGGAGCCCTATCGAAAATGCGATGCTTGCTAGAATGTTCAATTGAGTTTAGGCATTGAAATGTCCACATGTTTGAGCCCCATCCCAGTCATGTGACATGGGATGCATTGAAGGTGATCAAGGCTGGTTTATATGCTGTGTATCCAGGCAACCACACACAAAACAATTTTTAACATACTTTTATTGGAACTGGTGTTGCTGCTTGATTTACATCTTAATAAGCACAGCAATGTTTGCAAGAACAGTCATTTCTCATTGCTTCTCAAAATTGCGACGTTTAGCACATTTTTCCAAAAGAGTATACACAACGTTTTATCTAAAAAGTAAAACTCAGTTGAGTAAATCATATCAAACTAAATTAAAATAAAAAAATGTTTTGTAGCAGATGATAGGTTTATACTTATTCCAAACCTTTTTGCACAATTGTTCAATGAGCAATCATGTTTTGTTCATACATAAAAGAAGTCCAGATTTCAGCAGCAGACTTCATCATCAATATTTTGTAAATGACGTGGAAACATATGAAAATTCTGTAGAGCCCTTGCTTTATAACTTTTTCAAGATCTTCAGTGACATTACACATTAGTCATCTTAAGTAGAATATTTTTTGTGAAAAATTAAAAAGGCCACGCTGTGATACTGTAATATTTCTTGCCTCTAGGTACAAACTATTATTGAAGTATTTCATTTATGTCTTGTATTTAATGTTTTGACTGACATTTTGGAATCCTAAACAATTCTGAATTCTGAACCACTGTGTTTTTCATTTGAACCTGAAAGTTTTCTTTTTCTAATATAATACTCTGCATGAACAAGGGTTCTCAAGAAATTTGAAACTTTTCAATGCACTATTAGTCCTAAAAGCCATTATGTATGTTGTTGATTAAACTAAAGAAAGTACATTCACGTGTTGTCAGACATTATTTAACACTGCTTTTACCCTGCCTCTTAGATCCAATTTCTTTGAATATGTTTTAATACAAGAAATCCAACTGCAGATTTAATTTTTGCTAATCTTATTTAGTATCAATAGCCCCATCTATGTTTGTTGCTAATAGTCAGCTTTAAATAAGATATTTATTTTTTAACGCAAAAAAATCTAAATTTTTCATAATCCAAGAAAACAAGTAATGCATACAAGTATATAAGACTGAAGGAGAGGAACACTCTAGGACAGAAATAACAGGCCTTTTGTGTTGCTGCACCTGCAGTGAAATAGTGTTGCTTTTAGCAGGGCCAGCAAATATGTGAGAAAACAGGACAACTATACAAAAAATCCCCACAAAAATGTTGCTTCCAAAAAAGGATAATATTCCAGTGACATTCCAAACACTGCTTTTCCTCTGCATATACATTTTTTTATTCAACTTGTAATAGTGTAGACCGTGTCATCTACTCTCATCTGGTTGACTTCATGGGATTTTCCATCCTCGCCCAATGCAAAGTACCTGCTTATAGTCATCAAACAAGACCACAAAAAGCATGCAGCAACTTAACTTTCAAAAAATTCAATAGAAAACAATTTGTTGAATATCAATATGTTTTAAAATATTTAAAAGCCCATTGGGACTTTTAATTAGAGTAAAGGAATAACTGTGTGCTATGGTAATTTTATAACAGCGAACTCTGTTCAAACAAACCAGAACTGAAGCCATGTGTTTGTATTCAACTATGATTTAACTGAGAGCAAAATAAAAGATTATTACAAACTTGCTTAGGATCCCATAGTATTGTGCTCAATGTTCTTCAACCCTGGCTGTGCTGTTAATGCTAGTGTCTGGGCAGGGGAACATATATATCCCTCTAAGACTATAAATATCAGGCTCTAAACATCAAACAAAAGAGAGATATCCTTACCTATTTATCACAGAACAAAAATTACAACAAATCCTTATAGTCAGTGTTGGTAGAGGCAAAATCTATGTTCTTAAATATACTGTACAAGATAGCAATGTATTAACAATAAAAACTAGTCAATTATATACTTAACTAATGCTTAAAAATATTAAATACTAATAATACTAATGCTACCAAGTTCAGTTATGTATGTAAAAAAAAGTATTTAATGCTAAAGTATGTTAATCTGATTAACCTGGTGCAGTTAAATATTACAAAAATGTGATTTATATTCAACCCCTAGACAAATGTAAATGAATAATAATGTTAAATATCCAGTAGCTTTAGAAAACTTGAAATAAATTGAAATATCTATATGAATACATGCTAGAAAGACAGATGATTTTAAACTTAAAATCAGGCTGGACTATGAACTACATTTATTATGTTGACTTCAGGACATTCTAAAAAATATTATAAACATGTATATTTTCAATTTCAATGAAAAAAGAATTATATTATTTTACATATGTCTAGTACCTTATAATGAATTAACTATAAATTGCTTGAGTTAATAAACACAATAACACACTAAATATCTTTATATATATATAAAAAAAACATTTCTACAATTCATGAATAATAACTGACCATACTACTCACAACAATACAAATATAATGTGAGGCAATTCGAAAGAGTGACACACGTATCGCGGATTAGGAATGGCTTTTGGTATTGGAGTACCGTAGAATCTGGCTCCAGCCAGTCACCTCATCTCTGGCCAGCTTTGTCTCTTCAAGAATGTATTTAGTTATTATTGGACTTAGTAGGAAGAGTGTGGAGATCTGGCTGCTTGTTTTCCTGGTTCCAGGACGGCTTTCGGAGAGATCAGTGAACTTGCTATTTTATTTTTTGTTCAGGTCTAAGGAATGAGAGAGTTCAGTGGTGGGCCTGCTAGGTTGTTTTCTGGCCTCAGGGCAAGGCTTGGGGAGAGTGACTGAGAGTCAGGGTGGTCCTGTACAGCACTGATGCCTCTGTGTTACCCGGCACAAAACATCCACCCCTCAGACCTATTTGTGTTGCATCTTATGTATTCTGTTGATAAACTGACATTCCAAAAGATTTTCTTGGGCCCCTGGCCCACGGTCCGATACTGACGCCTGTAAATTAAAAGACTTGTGTAATGGGGTTGGGATCATGGTTGAATACAGATCGCTTCGGCTACTTGCTGTTCAAGGCTTCTGGGCTTTCTCCCGTGGGCAGACTCGGGACCAACGGAGGGGACTTTGGGGGATATTCAATTAAAATGTATCCAGTTTGTAAAACTAAAGTATGTCAGAAACATATTCTAGTGGCATATTTGGATTGAAATAAAATAGGAAAAGGTGTTTAGAAAATAACAAACATCAACTCAATTGTATTTTGTCCGGCTGCATGTTTGAGTCTCTTGAAAGATAAGGAAGTGGACTGAAGCAGACATTCAAGACGTGGACAAATAGAATGACATCACAACCTAACACACGGAAACACACACATGGACACACACACACATGGCCACTTCTGTCCACCCAGTAGGAATGTGTTATCTTAGATCATTTGAAGCCGAAATATTTGAGCTGCATGAGTTCTCTTATGAAGTTCTGCCAAAAAGGAGTAAGGAACTGCTGAGACGCCACAGACAACAGCTCTAGGTTCCCAGAATACAGCAGGGCCCCATCACCCACTTATGTTCCAGATCACAATGAGGCAGAGGAAATATGAATGTTCGCATCACAAAATGAGACAGCAGGATCTCTTGCTTTTACAAGAAATGACGGAGGGAGACAAATGGAAGTCAACACATATCGCTTGGACCAAATTCAAGAAAACAAGAGGGCCGATTATACGATCATAAAATACAATCAAACATATGATCTATTATGCAACTTTATGAACTAGGACTATCATTGGATTGTCTTGAGTTTTCTGTGTTTTTATATTAATCTTTGAGTATAAAAGTAATCTGTGTCCAGTAATTTAACATTAAGCTAAGAGGAATTAAACATGTCTAAAACGTATGTTCATTCTTTCATTTAATTTAGCGATAATAGAACAACCTCCCTGCAACCTCCCTGACCCAGTGCAGCCTTGATGGATGAAGGTTGAATAGGTGAGGGTGCTCCTTCATCCTGGGAACACATCAGTCACGAACAACTACTCTCTGACTTGTTGTGAAAACTATCCTTACAACCCTCCTATGAACACGGAGGCATCAGATGTGTTAAGCATACTGTCTTACTTTTCTGTATTAGAAGGTTCAGTTATAATAGTAATCGGAATACATTTGGTTTGTTAGAACACAAATGCAGGACATTGAATTTGGGGAAGCCTAAATATGCAATACAAATACACGTTATATCAATAATGCTTCTTCTATTTTCAAAGGCTGATGCTTTAATTGTTTCTAAGTTTTTCTCATTCTCCATGGCTTTGTGGTAAATAAAGGCTCCTGATGATCTTGTTTGATGATACCGGTGTGTTTAGGGATTTTGTGTGGTCAAGGACCATTACCCTTTAATCCTCCCCGTGTCTCTCATAGCAGAGTTGATGTCTTCTCTATGTTCTTTCAAGTCACAACAAACAGTTTGAACAGTATCTCTCTCCTCATAACATCAGTTACATTAGACACCCAAGCACGGTATCACAAGGGAATGAATTGTGCGGGTAAAATATGGTAACAACTTTGCATTTCGTACAGAATGTTGCTCTATGTCTGGATGTTCTTTAGTGGTGATCCACAGGTGAGTTGGAATTACAATAACGTTTTTTTTCTTTTACCCCCTGTGCAATTATAGTGCTCAAGGTAACTGAAACACATGGGTTTCATGTCTCCCATTTCATGGCTCTCTATGCTCAACTGTAAATCTGTCTCATGCGCTTGGGCCATTTAACCCGATAAGGGCTTTCTTGGGGCTGAGGGGCCCTTATTAAAGTTCAAACTCATAGCAACCCAGGATTGCTGGCTTCGTAGATGCAAAAAAAGGAAAATAAATAAACCGTTAAATTAGCCCATAAATGAATACTATTTATAAGCTGCTAGCTAGTTTATAGTAGAAATAGTATTTTCTCATCTTGCCTTGACCCTTTTGACCTTTGACATTTGGGTTTACACCTCTGTCCTCCTATACTCTAGGTCCAGCTGGTTATTACAAGGCCAAAGGTCCTGAAAATCGATCATCTCCTTGAACAATTGCTGGGAAGGGGCATTAAGTTGCAGCATAATTTCTAAACACAGCTGCTTGGGCCTAGTAAACCAATAGCTCATATACCTCCTAGTACACCTTGCTGTTTTTTCAGGGTTCAGCCTTTAGTCCCAGTTATGTCGTTTATAACTTTACTAACAGGATTTGAGAGACTTTAGGATTGCAGCTTTCCTCCAAGGCTTTTGCGCCAATCCTTTCTGTTTTTTTGCACACCGCTCTTCCAACCACGAAGTCACGCGGGTCAACAAATTTGAAGACACACTCGTTCACAAAATGACTTAATTAACTTTGCAGGCGCCTGGGAAAGTCACTAGAGCATGATGAGACCAGGAAATCCCTGATGAAATCCATGTCCTCCCCTCAGAAGGCAATGCTGGACCATTTAGCAACTCCCAACCAGACGTCAGGGGGTGGCACTCAAACCTAGACTGTGGTGGTCTGCTTCATGCATACAGTATATAATTAAAGTAATACAAATAAAAGTATTGCTAAATGACAAACCCTGCAGTAAAAGACACAAACCAGTCACAGTCACGACAAATCATTTTTTTCTTCTTTCGGTAGTCAGTAGTTTTCAGCATCGTGGTAGTATAGCAAACAATGTGTTATTTTAACGTCGATATCCTGAGGTTAACTTACCCTAAATCACTGATTGAGTTGGTCATACGTCACGTTAGAAGTCAGCCACGAGTGCTCCAATTTAATGCCTAAATAGGAGCTGTCACCGTTTTTCTTTTAAGGCCTCCCATACCTCACCCCACTGGCTGACTGAGTAAAAAGTGCTTTTCTCAGCAGCGGCCTGTCTGGCCCAGCTTCCTGTGCCCCAGCTCTCACATCCCCGTCGTTAGGCCCACCAAACGGCCCTGGTTCACCGGTGGTCTCCCTAATAACTGGCCGTGATGGACGGGACTGCTCTTACTGCATGCCTGCTCCATGGCCTTGGATTCCCCCCCGCCTCACCAGATGCCCCCAATCCCCCCCCCCCCC
>JACXGK010006876.1:0-27232 GCA_016801125.1 Novumbra hubbsi | reverse complement strand
ACAGTACAACACAGCTAGCCCACAGGACACCACAGTACAACACAGCTAGCCCGCAGGACACCACAGTACAACACTGCTAGCCCGCAGGACACGACAGTACAACACAGCTAGCCCGCAGGACACCACAGTACAACACAGCTAGCCCGCAGGACACCACAGTACAACACAGCTAGCCCACAGGACACCACAGTACAACACAACTTGCCCGCAGGACACCACAGTACAACACAACTAGCCCCCATGACAGTACAGTACAACACAGCTAGCCCCCAGGACACTACAGTAAAACACAGGACACTACAGTACAAGACGGCTAGCCCACAGGACACTACAGTACAACACAGCTAGCCCCCCCTAGGACACTACAGTACAACACAGCTAGCCCCCAGGACACTACAGTAAAACACAGGACACTACAATACAAGAAAGCTAGCCCACAGGACACTACAGTACAACACAGCTAGCCCACAGGACACTACAGTACAACACAGCTTGCCCACATGACACTACAGTACAACACAGCTTGCCACAGGACACTACAACACAGCTTGCCCACAGGACACTACAGTACAACACAGCTAGACCAAAGGACACTACAACACAGCTGGCCCACAGGACGCCACGGTACAACACAGCTAGCCCGAAACACACTACAGCACAACATAGCTAGCCCGCAGGACGCTACAGTACAGCTAGCCGACAGGAGGCTACGCTACACTACAGCTAGCCCACAGGACGCTACAGTACAACACAGCTAGCCCAGAGGCCACCACAGTACAACACAGCTAGCCCACCGGATGCAACAGAACACAGCTTGCCCCCAGGACCCTACAGTAAAACACAGCTAGCCCACAGAACACTACAACACAGCTAGCCCCCAGGACACTACAGTAAAACACAGCTAGCCCGCAGAACACTACAGTACACTACAGTACAACACAGCTTACCACAGGACACTAAGGTACAACACAGCTAGCCCACAGGACACTACAACACAGCTAGCCCACAGGACACTACTGCACAACACAGCTTACCCACAGGACACTACAGTACAACACTGCTTGCCACAAGACACTACAGTACAAGACAGCTAGCCCACAGGACTCTACAACACAGCTAGCCCACAGGAGGCTACGGTACAACACAGCTAGCCCACAGGATACTACAACACATCTAGCCCACAGGACACTACAGTTCAACATAGCTAGCCCACAGGACGCTACATTACAACACAGCTAGCCCAGAGGACACTACAGTACAGCACAGCTAGCCCACCAGATGCTACAGAACACAGCTTGCCCACAGGACACTACAGTACAACCCAGCTAGCCCACAGGACTAGAGATGGGACGATAGACAATATCAGTACTAATCGAAGATTCTCACAAATCATGTTAATGACATTGTGGATTAGAAATTTTAAAAAGCTCTGCCTGTTGCTAAAGTGTCTCTGTCAATCAGTTTTATTTTGCAAGTGAAGCATGCATATCACGTTGTACTATGCTACTTAACCATACTCTGCAATGTATTGTCAATTAAGCTGAATGGCTCTGCTAACAAGCAACCTTATAAATGTAGAGATTTACATGTTCTTGTATTAATGCAAGAAAACCGATCTTTGATTATATTTCCCTGTAAAGGCTTTTTTAATGCAGAAGAACAAGATGTAGTTAATGAAAGAGTATGAGCAGAGTTCAAAGTAAGCTGGCTAAGAGAAAAGAATATTGTCAAATACAGTAAAATCTAAATACATTTTTTAAATGTCATGAGTTGGGTTTGTATTGTACAGATTTTACAAAAAGAAAATGTCCCCAAATTATCCATTGCAAGAATGCAATCTTAAATTTTGAAAAGTGATTAGATTATTACATCAGCCTAATAATCGGTCTCCCCAGCAGAGCAAGAAATTATGATGAGCCAAGAAATTGTCCTCAAGGTCGAGTCGTCCGTCGTATCACAAAATGTATATCCTAGTCCCAGGATCAGCAACCTTTACCATCCAAAGAGACATTTTCCCCTATTTGCCACCAAAATAAAATGTGCCTGGAGCTAGTTGATGTCACAGCTTATATAGTTTTATATATAATTATACTACAGTGGAGGAAAAAAATATTTTATCCCCTGCTGATTTTGTACATTTTCCCACTGACAAAGAAATGATCAGTCTATATTTTAATGGTAGGTTTATTTGAACAGTGAGAGACAGAATAACAAAAACAATCCCAGAAAAACAAATTTCAAATAAATTATGAATTGATTAGCATTTTGCTCAAATCAAATTAACCGTTATTTATTTCCATGTTATTTTTTTGTCAAAGCCCCCAGAGAGCCGCAGCAGAGCCGTGAAAGAGCCACATCCGGCTCCAGAGCCGCGGTAGCTGACCCATGTCCTAGGGAAAATATCCGTGGCGTTTTTATCCGACACCTGAAATATCCGTCCGATTTGTATTAAAAACCAAACCAAATCCGACTGGGATCCAAAATCGACCGTATTCAATTCGAAATATGCCATGGATGAGTGAAAATCAGTTCTTAATTTTGTCGGCTAATTAAACTCTCAGAAATGTAAATGAAATGTGACACAATTTTGCGTTATGTCCACTAAATTGTTTTATCATGTCTGGCACTCAGTTAGCACGCATACGTCTCCAAGATGTCTGCAGTGGCCATTGAAGTTGCGCATGCATTTATTATTATAGCTTGGGCAGTTTTCGTACGATCTACAGTTTTGTATTTTCATAAAGACATGCATATTTTAAATCCCTTTGTGGAGCAAAGCAAATTCTTTACGCTTTAATTTCTTTGTTGAATATGATTGTGCTTGGGCACGAATTAGGCCTACCTGGCCTGTGTAGCATACGTGGGTACGGCTACAAGAATTGTGTGGAATGTCTGGTTGTATGCTAGTAATTGAAATGATGATATTATATCTAACTCAAACACAGTCAACCGCGTTTTAGGCTGTTCATCGCGATGGCGAGGGATAATGAATTAACTAAAGTTTTCCAATTAATTTACAACAGTACTTACCTAAACACTACACTTACCATCCCACAGAAAAAGTGTCTGATCACCTGTCCACTTCCCGCTTATGCAAATACCTCTCCATTCCATTATTCCAAGTACCCAGTTGAAACAATGTACAGCTCAAACAAACCAATTATATGTATTCTAGAAGATGTGCAGCTACGAGAAATGCGTGCAGGAAAAAAACTGTTAACATCTGCAAATTGTAGAAAATATGAATAATAGGCTGTAAATTATTATACATATAACTCCTTTTATGTCTTATATTGTAATTGCTAACGCTTTCCTACTGAATGTGAGAAGAAAACACAAATAGAACATAATTTGCGCGGGCCATAATAACATTGTCTATCTGCATGATCTACACATAACAAGACGCGCACAACATAATGGGCAGCTGTTATGATGAATAATGAAGTTATTATGGATAATTGACACGTCAGATAGGCCTGTCGTTAGCTAATAAGACACTTAAAATGTGCACGCAAGTGCGTACACCCACAGGTTTGTTCCAGTAAGAAATGTAATTTACATTAACCCGTGATCATGAGATGAGTGACTTGAAAACGCTCTTGCCAGTCACAGAAGTGTTTCTGACTACTTGTTTCATGCGCTTGGCTGGTTAGAAATGTCGCTAATTGACACTAAACATCCTCTGCACTGTATTGTCCATGAAGCTGGTCTAGCAATAATGCTCTAAAAACCTTTTTTGATATTATTTTATTGTAATGGCTTTTCAAATGCACAAAATCTAGATATATGTAATGGAAGAATATCCAATCAGTCCGAATTGTTTTTGGGATTGTAATTAAAAAGGATTATATTGTCCAGGATAATTGTGACATGTAATTCTCAAATTGTTTCACCTCTAGGCAGGACACTACAGTACAATACAGCTAACAGACAGAAAACTACAATACAACACAGCTGACAGACAGGAAACTATGATACAACACAGATAACATACAAGAAACTACAATAAAACACAGCAAACAGACAGGAAAGTACAATACAACACAGCTAACATACCGGAAACTACAATTCAACACAGCTAACAGACCGTAAACTAAAATTCACCACAGCTAACAGACAGAAAACGACATTACAACACAGCTAACCGACACAGCTATCATTAAATAATGACGACTAATGTATTAAAATGTAATAATTTTAATTCAAATTAAGATTAGATTCATATGACCCTTTCAGTACAACATTTTCACAGGCTTTTTTGTTCATATTTACCAATGGTGCCGGAGGACACAGTTTTTGTCTGATTTATTTTCTCTTTGCTCATTACTCGGCCTGTTTGTGTGTTGTGTCCAGGAGGAAGAGCCAGCAGGCTGAGAGAGAGTATGAGAAGGTAAAACACCAGTTGGAAAATCTGGAGGAGAGCGTGCGAGACCGCTGCAAGAAAGAATTCACAGGTATTATATTATTACGATCGCTGTTCAGCACTACAATTCATCAAAATGTTATTCTACCTGGTGTGAAATACCTCACCAAAACCTCAAAACGTCCAGGTGTGGTCACTGGGACCTCACCTGGTGTATTCAAATATAGGTTTATGAGGAGTTTTAAGATGACGCACTGTGATGTTTTTCCTCCATCAGACCTGATGATCGAAATGGAGGACCATACCAACGACGTAAGTGAGGGACGAATCCCCTTCCTGGACTATAAGACCTACACAGACCGGGTCTTCTTCCTGCCCTCCAAGGACGGGGCCAATGACGTGATGATCACGGGAAAGCTGGACATCCCTGAGGCACGGAAGGCCATCGTGGCCCAGGCCCTCAACCAGTTTTCCAACCTGCTCAACAGCAAGACCTTCCTCATAAACGTAGGTCCACTTCAGCCTTGCCAAATTCACCCATAAGAAAAGCAAAAAATCTTCTCTCTGTCCCCACCATGTTCACTGATCTGAAAACAAAGCAAAGTCGAAAGCCACGTGTGTGGAATAAGTTAGATGCAGTCCAGTGCATTCATATTGAAGCAAACGAGACAAAAAGAGAGATTCTACAATAACCTACCGTTGTTTAAAGCTCCTGAACAGGCTATGTCAACTGGACTGTCGTTAACTGGGTCTCCCGTTGATATCACCTGTGTGTGTAGTTCATCAGGACCCTGGAGGGACGCCCAGAATTCACTGCCCGGGCGAAGGTATACTTTGCCTCCCTGCTGACGGTGGCTCTGCATGGGAAGCTGGAGTACTACACTGACGTTATGAGAACCCTGCTGCTGGAGCTAATGGGGAACTACGTCGACAGCAAGAACCCCAAACTAATGCTGCGCAGGTCAGGGCCCTTCCTCTCTAGCTTTAGGACTTGTTCTGGTAGCTCTGCCTATTGGTACTTAATTTCTGGTAGCATTGGTTGCTTAGCTTTTGTTGCTTAGCTTTTGTTTTGATAGCATAACTGTTGTTCGATTCAGTTCTAGTTGATTTAATTCTTAAGTTCACAGCCGAAAGGAGGTCCTACACTGTGTTTTGTAGTCTAGACTAAAAGTTCCTGGGGTTGTGAAACATGGACTGACAGCTGTACACGAGGGTTTGTGTTCCACAGTACATTGTGTGTAATCATTCCTAATGGAGAAGCTAATTATACTGATTAGTCCTATGTGCTAACATACTCAACCTACACATGAATGTTCATTAGAGCTAATGCCTTACAATGGGTTCTGTGAATGCAGAGTGGGTACCGCAGTTAATGCTAAATGTTGCTTTGTTTGAGTGTTTTGGAAATGTCAGTCACTTATTTGTTCTGTAGGTCGGCAACCGTCAAAATGACACAGAGAAGACACGTGTCACTCAGTCCTGTGATTTGCCCTCTGTCTAGGTTGGAGACTGTCAAAGTGATGTGGAGATGACACATGTCGCTCAGTCCTGTGATTTGCCCTGTCTCTAGGTTGGAGACTGTCAAAGTGATGTGGAGATGACACATGTCGCTCAGTCCTGTTATTTGCCCTGTCTCTAGGTCGGAGACCGTGGTGGAAAGGATGCTGTGCAACTGGATGTCCATCTGTCTCTACCAGTTCCTCAAGGTAATAACAGATTTATTTGGTCATTGATTCTAACAATTCAAGGTTGTGTCCAAGAGGACGTTTGATGCGTGACTTTTTTGCTTGTATGTCTGAGCAGGTGTCAAAGGAGCCCCCCTCTTTATAACCACTAGTTGAGAGAAGCGATGGATCAAAATGTGCTAGAGTGTTCTGTTTGTTCTCTGTGTGTGGTGGTCAGGACTCAGCAGGGGAGCCTCTGTATAAACTGTTCCGGGCCATCAAGCACCAGATAGAGAAGGGTCCTGTGGACGTCCGAGTGAAGAAGGCAAAGTACACTTTAAACGACACAGGCCTTCTAGGAGACGACGTGGAGTACTCTGTCCTGGTGAGTGGCACCACACTGTTACCACGGTTACGCCGGCTCCCTCGCTGCCGCCCCCCCCCTTCCTCTGAGTTGGTTCTGACAGCCCTTTCAGTGTTTGTCCTCATCATAATTATGTGTCGTACCCTTGAACCCTTTATATATTTTAATACAGTGTCTAAACTGAAGCAACTCTTTACCCTTTCTCGTCATTTTGTACTCGGCCTACCTACATGGTGGCAATTGTGGAATTGACTCAATTACCCTTGTTTTGTGGTACTGTGCGGTGCCTACACAGAGGCAATTCAATACCCTTTATTGTTATTCGAAACAGCGCCTACCTACACAGTGGCAATTGAAGTTCTTACTTACTGTACAGTATATATGCTGAACTCTGTGTAGTATTTCTCTAATGCCAGATCATTCCCTTGTAAGTATCTCTAAATGGAGGAACCCTGTGGTAATTCATTTTCCGAGGACATTATTAAATTATACACAGCTACAGATTCGGTTACCGTATGGCTGCTATTCCTGTTGAGTTGAACACAAACGGCGGAGAATCCTTGTATAATCCGTAGCCTCTCACTGGAAAGGTCCCTGGTTTGATTGGACTGAACTATGAACTGTGTCACCCGGTCAGGGTAAAGCCAGGGAGTCACCCGCTGACAGATGACTGCTCGTTAGTCGCCTAGGACGACAGCACCTGTCGGGTGTCAAGGAGCACATCCGGCCTTCGGTAGTTGCCATGGCAACGCTGCCCCGACGGGCTCCCCTCACCGTGTCGGCTCTGTTCCTCCGCTCAGACGCTGCAGGTCCTGGTGCAGGGGGAGGGGCCAGACGTGACACCTGTCAAGGTGTTGAACTGTGACACGGTGTCTCAGGTGAAGGAGAAGATCATCGAGGCTGTGTTCAGGAACCTGCCTTACTCCCTCAGACCCACGGTGGACAGCGTGACTCTGGGTAAGGAGAGGACGCTGGGTCCCGGGCGGCATCGTTTGAGTCCCACCGGCGGCGGATGGGGACTGGAATATGTGTCCGAACGGCGGATGGTCGACTCTGACATGCTGCTCTCTCCCCTGCCACAGAGTGGCGCCCTGGTTCCACGGGGCAGATCCTTTCAGACTTAGACCTGACGTCCCAGAAGGAGGGCAGGTGGAGGCGAATCAACACCCTGGCCCACTACAACGTGAGCATTCCTTTAATGTCTGACGGAAGCCCTTGTTATGTTCTTTAACGGATCAATAATGAGATCATTCCGTTGTTCTAGGTACGGGACAATGCCACCCTAGTCCTGTCAAGGGTTGTTCACCCTCATCACAACTACAACCAGAACCAGGATTACCAAGAGGAGAGTAAGTACTGACTCTGAAATGACGTTAGGACCGTGTAACAGGTTACACGCTTCATCATCCCCGAAATAGCTAAGTATGGTGTTACTGAGAAATACCTCAGAATTCTGCGGCGCGGTTTAATACCACCTCTGTCCACTAGGAAAGGCCTTGTTGGAGGATGATAAGGTGTTCCATCTAGTTCGGCCGGATGAGCTGGAAGAGATGAAGTCCAAGAGGGGCAGCATGAAGGACAAGTCCATGACCAAAGCCATAACGGAGATCTACCTGACTCGCCTGTTGTCTGTCAAGGTACCCTAGCAGGCAGAACAGCAGTAGTCTACAAGAAACCGCTTTCGAAAGGGAGCAGAAAAAATAATTAATGAATAAGGGAAAGTCCACACTGAGATTTACCTGAGAGTCGGCTGCTCTCCGTCACAACTGTTCCTTGTTTCATTGCCTGTTTACATTCTGTTTCTCAGAGGAAAATGTTGTTCGCGGTCGTCCCGCGCCGAAAGAGCGCTTGTCGGTTTAGGAATTAGCCTCTAGGTTTCAAGCCGTGCGCTCCATGAAGCAGCCTCTCTCCGTAGAGAGGCGGGGTCCAACGGGGACCTCCCTGGCCTCTGCCTCCACGTCTCACCGCGTCTCACCGCGTCCGTCTGGCCTGTCTGTCCTTCCAGGGGACCCTGCAGCAGTTCGTGGACGACTTCTTCCGCAGCGTGCTGTGTTCAGGCGCGGTGGTGCCGCCCGCCATCAAGTACTTCTTCGACTTCCTGGACGAGCAGGCGCTCAAACACGACAACGTGGACGAGGAGACGATCCACATCTGGAAGACCAACAGGTAGACGCACGCGAGCACGCTGCTCAAACATCTAGGGGTGAATCTGAGGAACACGGCGACTGTGTAATCAGTGAACGACTTCTCTCCTCTCTCTCCCTTGCATCCTCCCGACTGAGTGCCCCCGCGGCAATCAAGTACACGCAATTAATGTCAAGTTGGTTAAAACTCAAGCATCCGACACAGCGCGCTGCGTATATAGATCTCAGTGATTGACGTGTGCGGATGTGAGGGAGGGAGGATGGGAGATGAGCCGTTTAATTATGCTGCACCGCAGTCAGTCAGTCAGTGGGCCGGGCATGTACTTGTTTTGTTCGTCAAACCAACCGAGGCTGCACGGATTAAATATGAATGTGTGTATCAGCCATAACGACAAACAAACATGGTAATTATGTCCCCAGCTAATTTGATTGTAGCGCTATATTGTGTTGGGGGGGGGGGGGGTGTTGTTTGTTTGTTCGTTGTTTTTCCCCCCGGTGTTGAGAGCCGACATGAATTCCTGTGCCGGTCAGTCTCTATCGACCCAGGCTTTAAAGTGATCAGAGAGAAGTTCTCGCAAGCTAATTTAGGATTGTTTTATATTCAGGGCCACCCGTGCATTTCGGGAATTCTGTGGACCTGTGTTTGTTTTTTTGGAATTCTCATCAGCGCAATTATTTGCTTTTATTTCTTCCTTTACGTGTAATTTACTGCCGTTTTGAAGCCACAGAACCTTCAAAAGGGGAAGGTTTTGCTATAGTCATTGAGTTTGAAACTAAACAATGAGCTACATCCCTGCGAATGTCACCTTCACAAAGGAATGACTTAATTGATATGTTTATGATGGGTTCGTGCTAAAGTTGATTAATTATTTGGCTCTTCCACCAGTTTGCCTCTTAGGTTCTGGGTGAACATCCTGAAGAACCCTCACTTTATTTTTGACGTCCATGTGACGGAGGTGGTGGACGCGTCCCTGTCCGTCATTGCGCAGACATTCATGGACGCCTGCACCAAGAGTGAGCACAAACTCAGCCGGGTGAGTCCGGATGAGGAGGATGAGGGAGATTTTGAGTCGGTCAAAATCTCTTGAAAGTCCGTGAGAGCAATGCTGTGATTTACTTATTTTTCCTTTTCCCCCTCTACCTAGGACTCTCCTAGTAACAAACTACTCTATGCAAAGGAGATCTCCACCTACAAGAAAATGGTCGATGAGTACGCATCACCAGCATTTCCCATGATGCATTTATTTTGATTCTTGCTTACGATGCTGTAACATTGTGGGTTTGGCCGTGTGTAATCTGTAGTGATTGTGATCTTATCGCTCTGTCTAGTTACTACAAGGGCATCAGGCAGATGATATCAGTCAGTGACCAGGACATGAACACTCATCTGGCAGAGGTGTCTCGGGTAAGAAGTGGCTTGCTTTGCCTTGTATGTATGCTAGCGTCCTAAATGGTGCACTTATCCCACACATACGGGCCCGGGTCAGCTATTGTTCCCAATAAAGTAGAGTGCTGTACATTTTTCCATCTTCCTCTTCAAACCACAAATATATTCAGGCCTGTTGTGTGCAAGTAACTTGCAGGTATAAACGAACCCGAACTAGTTTGGTCCTCCAGGGCTAGTGTTGAAGAGCCTTGATGTTGGGAACGCGGTTCCATACGGAGAACTGCCAATGTCAATCGTTGCACTGTTATTCAGTGTAAGCGAAGGTCATGTTTTGTAGTCCTAGACTTGGTTCATTTCATGCCTCTCTGAATCGTCTGTTGTGTCCCCCACCAGACACACACGGACAAGCTCAACACTCAAGTGGCCCTGTATCAGCTCTACCAGTACGCCAGCAAGTACTACGATGGGGTAAGAGGCCATTCCTCTTACCTTCTAGGGAGGAGCGCTCCCACAGCATCACTGTGCACAACCGCTTCTATTTCCCCTTCATATTTTCACATCGCTAGCTAGAGCGATTACGGAGACTTTTAATTGAAAATAGTTCTTTGGTTCTTGAAATGGCAAATTGCGCTGGGAATTGATTTTTTTAAGCTTCCTCAGTCATTAATTGAAGCCCTACTAAGAGGGCAGGAAACCAAACAAATGAGACAATTGAGATAAAAAGAAAGATTTTTCTTCTTCTCTCTTTTTTCATGAGTGCTCGTGCCAAAGTTAGCCCATTACGCCATGACCGGCGATCCAATGACAGCACACCCTCCCTCTCCCACTCTCCCCCTCCCCCCTTCCCTACAGATCATCCAGTCCTTAGATGAGGACCCGGCCGCCCAGAGTAAACAGCTCACCCTGAGGCTGCAGCAGATATCAGCCGCCCTGGAGAACACGGTGACAGATCTCTGACCCACCCCGGAGGAGCCAGGGAGAACCATGAAGGGGAGAGCAAAGGGGAGGAGAGGGGGAGAAAGAGGGAGAAAGAGGGAGATGGGAGCGTGCCGCTAGTGTCCATGGGGGCTTATTTCTGCCGCTGGAAGAGAGGGAATCTGCGAAGGGCGGCTCTGCATGTTGAGGATGTTTACACTGTCAACCCAGCAGGCCAAACATTAGAGACAGTTCCCGGTCTCCAGAGTGGAGCCCTAAGGAAGCAAAGCGAAAGATTGTTTCGTAAAGGTTATGACGCCTCAACTTAAGTCCACTTGCCGAACTAAAATAGGTGGTTGTCAAATGCCAACTCTCGCCGTACCCACAATGCAACATAGACCCAGCTTCGAGAAATAAGCCCCTATGTCCGTCACTGTACGGCATAGAGATAATCAGATGTTCAATTTCTTCCTGTGTAGAGATGTTTTTAAGAATTGTATTATATATATTTTTTATTGTGCAGTCTTTTTGCGGAAAGCTTTATAAGGAGAAATTATCTTTTTAAATGGACCGCCTTGTGGTGTGAATTGTGTGTGCGTAGCCTCTGTCTGAATATGGGTTTGATTGTGTGTGTGTGTGTGTGTGTGTGTAACGCCCTATCTGTCATTACAGTCTCCACCAATCACCTGAACACCAGTCAGTTCTTCCACTGAACATTTCACAAACTACAGGGTCCGGACTGAGGCAGGCTAACTTATCACTTCTTAGAAATCACAGGTCTTCGTTAGAGATTTCACTTTCTCTAATGATTGGTTGTTATTTTGTATTCACATGCCTCAGAGCTCAGTCGCTGGGTGTGGCTACCGACACACCTTTAGGTACTTACACTCTAAGTTCAATAATATACACGTTTCCCTTTGGGGCAGTACAAGCCGGGCAGAGTTTCACCCCATAAAGCAACCCAGTGTACAGTAGGGTTCATGGGTCACAAAATGCAGTTAGTTATGCTGCCAAATACTAAGTGGTTGAATACTATATATGAAAGTGTTGTCATTCCCATATGGTGTAAACAAAATACAATCAAACACGTGGAATCTTCAACCTTATTGTAATTGTTTATTTAAATTCCAACCTTTGGTAGTATAGAGCCAAGAGAAAAAGAATGCATACTGTCCCAATTATTACAGAGGGCCCTGTGTATTTATCTAAGGCATAAATACTGGTATTTGAGAACGTTTGTAGGGAAACCAAATCTGCCATTTCAACTTTTGACCACAGCAGTTAGTTTTTGACTCCAATGTAATTTCATTTTTTGATTCCTCCAAATTATTTAATATGTTCCAAATTGCATTAACTTACATTTCATTTTACATAAATAGCATTTTACTCTGGCGCTAGGGAAGCATAAATCCTGCAATACCTTTAACATTTCTCAGACATTCAGATATTAATATCTCAATGTGTTTTACTTATGTATAATATTGCATTCGTTTTTTTAGATTTTGTATAGAGTAGTAAAAGCAACAATTCTTTATTACTTGGTGAAAGTTAGAGAGAAATAAACATTTGCGTAGGAATTCTCTTATAGTAGCCAACTAATTATTAGGGCCATGCAACAAACTGTTAATATTGTTTAGTGTTTCTTTATGCCATTGGGTGTCAGGTTACTGCAGTCATAAATGTATGCTATTAGTTTAAGCTTCGAAGGGTACTAAAGAGAATTGTACGTGTTTTCATTTTAAAATTAATAATATTTTTTACAACATGAACCATCATTGGTACGATGTAACAGGTCAAGTCGGTTCGTACATTATAATGAATTGCAATACAATTGATGGCATTCTAGTAACCCGCGGTTAATAATAATTGATTTTATTTGTATCACGCTTGTTATCATACAAGAACAATCTGGAAGGGCATGGGTTGAGTTCGTGCCTGGTATGATTTGTTAATTGTTTTATAGGATTTTTGCCATGGAAATCCATTACCCTGCACCTTACGTCGGACGCTTTAAATACTCATCATACACTTCTGACCACTGACGTTCGAATTGACGAGCTCCCTGAATTCCGTCAGCGTGTGCGGTCAAGTGTGGGTTTGGACGTTCCAGTCCCGTACCCCAGAATGTTAGCGATATTCCTGCCTTTGGTAGAGTTAGGTTTGCACAGGGCCTGTGCCTGCCGGCCTTCCCGCCTGCCTCCACAGCAGCAAGCGTGGCATCCTGGCACCCCCGGCCGAGCCACATTTGGCACTGCCCACTCAGCGCAGAACAGAGTGGCACTCTGCATAATGGCGTCAGCGCGGGGGGGGGGGGTGCGTTTGATCTTAATTGCGTGCTGACTGCAGAGTGCGTCCTCCTCTAACGCTGCTCTTGTTTACCACGGCAGATTCCGCTCCTCACGGAGTGATGCAAAAGCTTATTTCAAGCCTTTCTTTAACCAAAATGTGCCTTAGAGGATAATATTGTTTCTATTGTTCTATTGGTGATTCTTATAACTAAAGCGATTATAGTAATAGAAGACACAGCAATGTATTTGCGATTGTGATATGTGTGTGTTGTCAAATACTAGAGGTTTGCTGCAGCCATTCCGTGCCAAACGGCTGGAGACATTTCAGTATCATTGCCGTGGTTGCAGATTTGATGTGTATGTTTAATTTGGGTGTCTGTGGTGTGTGCTTATAGTAGGACTATGGTGGCTATGGCAGCAGCCCAAATAAACAAGTGTAAAGCAGAGGCCAACCTTAGACTGGTTTCCCCTAAAATGTCTGGCATTCCTAAACTAGTCATAAGACAAAAAGGTTACAAATGTAGAGCATTGAGTATAGTGCAAACTGTTCCAATGGTGTTTTTTGCCATGTGATTCTAAGCTGTTCCTCTGTGTGTATAATAAATGACTGTATCTATACTCGACAATTACCTTTCTTACTGCTGTGCAGTGATTATTTTTATTTCTTGTTTCTTATATCATATACCTTTCTAAAAAAGAAAATAAACATGTTCAAATACTGTATTCTAGCTGTATAATCCTATGCATTGGGAAGAATCCTGTTTGTTGTGCTGTTGTCGAGATCTTTCCTTTCCTTGTGAATGTGCCGTGACATAAGAGAAATGGGTCAGTGTTGAACCTAATTGAAAGCCAACATTTTTCTCATTTAAGGCAGCTCAGAAGACATTGATCATGTTACCTGATCTGTTTGTCACTGGATTACTCACTGCTCAGAGGCTTATGTGGATTGAGCAATTACATACAGATTGCATCATTGCACTCCTTCATTAATAAACAGAGACATCCATGTCCTTGTCTTTGCCCTTCTTTATCACTCTCATGACCCCTGTGTGTTTTGATAGGATATTCCAGCATTGACCACATCTGTTCTTCAGCTTGTCTACAAACACACACACCACAAACCTTTAGATAGTGTTGGGTAATGATATCGTCCATGTTAACTGAGAAGTATATTTTGTAATCCTTTTACCACCTCCCTCTAATGCAAATACAATCCTCCCTGTACATTTGGACTATAACCCTGGGTGTGTCGACCTTTCCATAAGCATTCTGTAGGTACCTGAACTTTAAATCATTCAGGATGGCTAAGTATTCAATTTGTCTAAGAACACATCATTTTTTACAATGACAGGCTGGTCACCTAACACCACAACATGTTATGTATGATAAGTTCAAAACATAATAACGGAAAAGACCTCCAGCAGTTCTCTAAAATCTGAGCTCATTTTGCCGCTTATTTCACTTGTGTGGCAAGAGTACTGATCCTATCTTTGGTGTATCAAGTAGTCACCAATTCTGTGTTCTTCTGCTATGATTCATTGTTTTCACTTTGATAAGTGATGTGAGATATGTTGGGAGATTTTGCAAGAGTGCCTTACACAGAAAGAGTGCTTTGCTCTTGTTTTACTTTTAGATTGCTATCCTACTTTTTAATGCAAAATGCAATGATGAGTGATGGTCTGATGGCATCAGAGTACGAGCTGCTGCTTGCATAGATTATAACCCCATTAAACAAAATAGATATAGAGTGGCTTGGACAATGTTTTTTCCTATATCAAAAAACAAAAATAAGGAATGCAATCTAAATAAAAAAAAAAAAAATGGTAACAACTTATCATCAAGCCAAAAACTAAAGTACTGTTTTTAAATGGAAATAATAAAATGTGTGATTTGTTTGAGTAAGAATTTAAAAAATACTTAAATCTGAATTATGAAACCTATGGATTTCTAAGATCAATGTGCCGTGGAACACAATAACGTAACATTTTTCACAGCATATCCTAAATATTTTACAGTGCTTTCACTCAAGTATTAAGACCCTTTCCCATTCTCAACATTTAGTTGCTTTACAGACTTCACTCAATACAGTTTTTAAATAACAAATGCCATCAATCTACAAAAAAAATAGGGCATTTCTTAAATTGATTGGCAAATTGAATTGATTAGGCATTATTTGGAAAATAACACACTTGTCTACACACAAGCCATGAAGTTCAAGGAACCCTCTGTTGACCTCTGAGTTAGAATCTAATTGTGGTGTAGATCTGAAGATTTAAAAAAATTGCTAAAGCATTAAATGTTCCCATAAGCACAGTATGATCCATTATTGGGGAAATGGAAGAAGTTTGAAACCCCTAAGATGCTTTGAAACCACCAAGATGCTTCCTATAAATAACCGGAATTGCATTGGTCAAGATGGTGTCCAATGGTTGAAGTTCTTATGCAAAGATAATGAGGAGAAAGACTTCTGTCTGATGAGACAGAAACCAAACTATTTGGCTGGAATGCACAGGGCTACGACGGGCAAAAAACAAGTTACAGGGAAGGTATTGTGGTGGGAGCATCATTATATGGGGATACTTCGATGCGAGACTTAGTTTTTTTCATTAATCAATTATAAATGAGGTCTATGATATTACAAAATGTGTGGAGAATTGAGGGGTCTGAATACTTTGCTAAAGGCGGTATATTCGGCGTAAACAAAAATGGACCCAAAATAAAACCATGGATTACACTTGTATGCACATCAAGACATTTTAATGTGATCCCTTCAGTTAGTCATTTTAAGTTCAATCACAAAGATAGTCCTCAAACTACCAACATGTATTGGCACTCAGGCCTAATGAATATTTAGAAATTGGGCAGTAGTTGCCAAGGTTACTTGAGTCTCGGCCATTATGAATTGTAGAACACGAGCTGCCCTCCTGTATTTTAGTAATAACCTCAGACATTAGAGTGAGATTAAAAACATGTGTCACTGAGCCAGCAACACATGGTGCTTCACAGACAAGTAAAGCAGGCTCCAGCTTTTCAGCCAAAATGGACTTCCTTATGCTGATGACTAGTGAGGCATTGCAGACTTCATTTTCTGTGGTAAAAACAAAAATCTTCACTATAGTTTTTTCCTAGATAATTTTCCTAGAAACACCCCATGGGTTTGATTGACTCCTTAAATGTCTCTAAAGGAACATTTGCAATATCAGTGGTGCATGACATACCTTAAACTTTTATTTCAACACGGCTGTGCTGCGATCGTATGTGCTTGTTCCTACCAACCTATTGTAGAAACATTCTTTTATTGCAGGACGCGGTGAAGTCCATTATCCTTCTGAAGGGTGTGAATAGGTTATTGGAGAAGGTTTTTGTTCTGAAGAATCTGCCTAGATATAGCACATAGCCACCGTAGGTTAAACCTGTGCTGGAAAAATCTTGATAAAGCACAGGTGAATTTCCTAGAGACTTGAAAATATTTTTTTATTTAGTATTGCATAATGTCTCCAGTGACTGCCGTACGTACAGAAATTCTGTGAAAACATTAATTAAAGCACTAACCTCTAAGAATGAATCTGGTGAGTTGAAAAGATGAAAGAAAAACCTTAGCTCATCTAAGTTGCCCACAAACCTCCAAGCAGGGGTGGGTATATCAAAGGGAGACTCCCATTGAGGCCAAGTCCTAAAGACGCTGAGAGATCTCTGAACTAGATATGCACGCGCAGAGAACAACTTCAAGAGCTGCTGCCACTGCAAGTGTGATTACATTTCATTATCTCAACCCCCAAATTCCTAGGACACACTATCACTGATTACCCACACTTTAAAAAAAAAAAAAAAGCGTGTAGTGAGAAATCTGTTTGCTGATAAAATATGTGCATAATATAGGAGTCCATTTTATTCTGGGAGTATCATGTTGATAGGATTTGGAGTTATCGTGCACCCCAGTGCACCTGTAACTGCCAGAATGATACACATCGTGAGTAATAGCATTAGAATTGCCAGTCTGCCTCTTCACAGCTTGTCTCCTTCCAGAGCAGAAATTGGGTTAAAATCTGCATGTTCCTGGCCTCTCCGCTCCTGCCTCGGCTCCTGCCTCGGCTCCCACGCAGCACCGCAGTGGGCCTTGTCAGGCTCGACTCGGTAGGCGATCGTTGTGTTTACCATCGCCGGCGAATGTTTTACCTTAACCTGTTCCATAGCTTCTAATGAGATTTGAGACTTTGATTCCCCTCGCCACCGCAGGGAGGGTAGTATCACAGCTCCACAATGGCCTGCCGTAGAGGGGGAACCCAGTACATCAATCCTACAGTAAATGAGCCAGTTGCGGTGATAATGAATTGAGGCTGCAATGGGTTGAGGTTAACTTGTAAAAAGACAGTGTCTCTGAGGTGGAACTGAAATCAATATGGACAGAGTCTAAAAGTTTTGTTTTTCAGCCCCTGATCTTCAGTGTTCAGACGCTTTGTACATTTTCCAATACGTGAAATGCAGCTTTGGTAATTAGAGAATGCTTTGGAAATGTTTAAGCCCAGTCACTTTGACAAGCCGACATGCTGCCTCGTTGCATATGGATGCCAAATGTGATGTCACTGATTCATAGCTGTGTTGAGGTTTGCCTCTGCAATAAAAATCGCGGACGCCAGGTTTGATCAGACAAAGTGCTAAATGTGTGGCTCTTCACTATGCTGGTATTATGAACTAAATGTAATTATTTAAGAAGCTATTATCTTTTTTTAATGCAATTTAAAAAGGTTTCTTAGAGTTTAATTTCTCACTCCCAAGAGTAAACTCATGAAGATTTTAACTGTTACAACAAAAGTGTGTGGTGCGATTTTGTGAAGATGGGACAAGCATTTCATTGAAATGTTTGTTAGGACGTCTGTGAAACATCAACCTTGCATGGGATCATTTGACACTACCAGAAAGCAGACTTTCCACTACATTTTACAGTATCTATAATTGGTTTATTTCTTGATATCTGTAACCTCCATTATGGTTATGAATGTATTGGATTATAATGTATCTAGCTTCAGAAGCTTTTGCGTTTACCACATTATGAATATTTTTGGGGAATGCATTATAAAGAAGCAATTCATAGCGTTTGATGTTTGCAACTAGCAATCAACGCAATCCTAAGGTGCTATTTCTTGTTAACCTTCTAAACATTTTAAATATTTATCCAAAGTACGATACATTTGAAATCTACCTATTTGTTATACCCTAGGGATAATAATTGACACTAGACACACAAGAATGTAATACGGTCTTATACGCCTATAGAGAAGTCACAAGGATTTATCTAGCATTAGCCTATGTAGTTTTATATTTCTACAGTTTGCATTGGAAAGGAAATGGTTCATAGGCAAAAAGAAAGAACATCCAATAATAATCTTTCTTTGGTTGACCAACAATCTTTGTAAGCAAGTTGAATGAATTGAATTCCTTCTAGAAGGCCCAAAAACCCATACAACTTATTAAGAGCAAACAGCTAACATTAGCCTAGTTTGCAAACAAATTGAGAAATGGTTTGACCATATTTTTGGACCAGACAGACATTAGGGGCTAGCAGATGTTTTAAACAATTACATTTGCTAATTAGATAACGTCTGCCTTTTCAAACTGAACTTTCAACATGTGGTTATATTTCAAATGATCATCATCTGTTAAATGTCATAGTTTTTCTGTTCAGCTATAGCTTCGAGCGTAACTAATGTAGCTATTGTATTCTATAGCTAACCTGTAGTTGCAAAGAGGAAGCCTGACAGAAATTTTAATTACATTGAAAGTCTTTAAGGCTGGCCAAAATTACTTTTCTCGTCAAAAAGGCACGATAAAATCTCAATGGTTCCGGGGTTTGAATTTGCAAAGTTGACAAAACATTTTTTTTTTCCAGCTGGTGCCATCTTTTTGCAAACTTGCTGAGTGTTTAAAGAAAACTTAATGGAGAAAAATATGAACCACTGTACTTAAACTGACAATTGACATTTGCCTGTGTTTCTTTACATACGAATACAGAAAAAACTGGGAGCAATTATGTAGCTTCTTTGTGTGTTCTTAGGTGTGCTGTTGAGTGCTGGGACTGAGCAAAACTGTTCCAGTTCCCAGAGTAAAAGCAGGGAAGTAAAGCTTCTTCCCAGTTTGTATCCTCTGATATCTCCTAGGTAATGGTCATTACAAAAATTCTTCCCACGCAGGTTAAGGTATGGCTTATCAGTAATATGTATTGTTTCATGTATTCTTAGGTCATAACCATTGCTAAAACTTCCCACACAGGGAGCAGTTGTAAGGCTTCTCTTCTGTATGTATTTTCTGATGTCACTTCAGGTACTATGCACAAACCTTTCTGAGTCTGCAAGTGGAATTGATGTGACATCAGATACAATTCCCACAGCAATCTGCGCAAAGTTTGCATGCAAAATTTCTTAAGCCCTCTGGCTCAATGAAACTACTGAAGCATTCTAATTTAATATGTGTGTCTGGATTTCTTCAGTCTGTGTTGTTTATTTGACGGGTTGGAAAGGGAACTAGCGCAGGGTTCAACCTTACTGCTTGGTGAACAACATTTTTATTTTCCTCCTTTGCACCTCCTCCTTGAATTTGTCTTTTCTCTCCTCCTCTTCCACAAGTAATGGGGTGTTTGAGTATGTTTACAAAACTACGTCAAATAAACTAGATTTGGTTTAATGTAACTTAAAGGAGATTTTGACCATTAAACATCCAATATGCTAATATGCTCCCATTACCTCCACTGATTTTTAGCTAGTGGTGGCTAAAGTTAGCTGAGGGTTGCCATGGCTGTTTAAAGAAAACTTAACCATCAATAATCATTCCTCTATGCCCATAGACTTTCAGGATTATTTAACCTAAAGTTGTCCCTTAAGTACCATATTGATTGGTTGCTTAATCGTCTAAATATAAGATTTTACAGTATTATGTTATACGTAGCTTCAGACTTGAACAATTTGAGGAGTCACATTCAAATCTTTGCAAAAAGTGGATCAGAATCAACTTTATTGCCAAGTAGGTTTACCCATACAAACATTTGTCAGACATGTCATGTTGTCATGTGAGACAGGATCTACCTGCAGGTAGATTCAAGCACGTGCAGCTGGGAAAGTTTGTCCTGCATCACAGCTGGAATGATGGTATTAAATGCAAAGCTGAAGTCCACTGTTTAGCTGCTGTCATATACAGTGTGCTCTCCATTTCACTTCTACTTTTATGACCCTATAAACTACAGTTAGACTATGGTGACCAACGCATGTTTTCCAAAAAGGTAGACTATATTGACCAATTTGTGTCTTCCTTAAGGTAGACATAATGACCAATGCGTGTCTCCCTAACGGTAGACTATAATGACCAATGCTTGTCTCCATAAAGGTAGACCATAATGACCAATGCGTGTCTCCATTAAGGTAGACATAATGACCAATGCGTGTCTCCCTAGCGGTAGACTATAATGACCAATGCTTGTCTCCATAAAGGTAGACTATAATGACCAATGTGTGTCTTCCTAAAGGAAGACTATAATGACCAATGTGTGTCTTCCTAAAGGTAGACCATAATGACCAATGCGTGTCTCCCTAACGATAGACTATAATGACCAATATGTGTCTTCCTAAAGGTAGACCATAATGACCAATGCGTGTCTCCCTAACTGTAGACATAATGACCAATGCGTGTCTTTCTTAAGGTACACTATAATGGCCATTGCATGTCTAACACTCAATGATTTCTTGATGATCTTCCCTATCATTTTCACAAACTTTACAATTCTTCCCAATGGTCTATTTAAGTAACTACAAACCCAAATCCTTCAGATTTAAATGTTGTTTACCTACCTTTAAAAAGTGTGTGTTCATTATATATCCTAGGTTTTGACCCTACTTAGAAGTTTTTTCCTAGCCACTGTGCATAACTTTATTGCTATTGCTTTCTCTTGGGGCTTTTAGGATGATTATCTGTTTAAAGAACTTAGGGATATCTGGTGTTGTAAAAAAGTACTTATTAAAATATATTTGATAAATTCATTCATTATTATAGGAGTGGAATCAAGACCAAATTATTTTTCTTTTTTTTCACGTAAGTATTTTTCCTGTAAATTGATTCCAGGTTCAGACCTAAATAACCAGATGAGGGTAGACTTAACCAATCAGTGACATAATTAATCAATCAAGTACAAGGTGAGAGTGAAAACCTGCAGACACTCGGCCCTCCGTGGAACCGGTGTGAGACCCCTGCCTTAGACCATAAAGGGTTTAAATCAGGGGTCTCCAAACCGTTCCACGGAGGGCGGAGTGTCTGCAGGTTTTAGTTTTTTCCTGTAAATTGGTTCCAGGTTCAGACCTAAATAACCAGATGAGGGTAGACCTAACCAATCAGTGACATAATTAATCAATCAAGTACAAGGTGAGAGTGAAAACCTGCAGACACTCGGCCCTCCATGGAACGGTTTGGAGACCCCTGGTTTAAATGAAAAGCAATGACCAATATCTTTCTTATGCAAATGGTCCCTAGAGAAACAAGGCCATGGTCACTTGCACAGAAACGTTTAAGAAACTCTGGCGTAAGGGAGGGCACTACACTAGTCTTGTATAATAATTCACAGATAATTGCAAGAAACTGAACCTTGTTGAAATTGACAAAAACTAAAATGTTCTCCACTCTATCTATTCTGTTCAAAAACATTGTTTGCTTTTGTGTGAATTTGCTGTGCAAGGGGGGGAGGGAGCATTGGAAGGCAACGCCCCGTCCCTCCCTAGCGCCACAAGAATAGTTGGCGTAAGATGCTTCCCAATACTGTACTTATCTAATTACTGTCGGGAATGTAGCTCTTTTGTCGTTATCTGCAAAGGCGATGGAAGTGATCACTTAGCTACAAAGAATGTGTAACTACTGCAGTGACTAAAAGCTTTCGATTTGATTGGCAGCTGTGCATTTTGCTATTATTTAGCCTGAGTAAGCCATGCACACAAAAGTCATTTGTTTTCCGTCCCTGGTGCTGAAGTTGATATTCTACGATATTAAGTAGGATAAACGCGTCCTCCCATGGAAATCAAATGCCCTTGTGCCGGGCCTGATGCTATGCAAATATTTTCTTCACCGCCCCAAACATCACTACGGATGCATAATTAAAAGGCGAGGGGAGGCGAACACAGAATTCTAAATTAAAACAATTATTTTGGTAAAACTACCAAAGACCAACACAAACGTATGCATTGCACCTCGGAGTCGTTGACAACGTTATTGGAAAAATACGGCTATATAAAGTTCAAGCATGTGGTACTTATTTCTGACCAGCAGGTGTCCCAGCTGTGCACAATGTTTAAACACTTCGAGCTATTAAACGTTTTTCGTCAGGAGGGTGACATGTTTCGGCCTCGATAGCCCGTCATCAGTTTAACTAAGTTAGATAAACAGGTTGGTTTCATTTCTTTCTCTTTGGAGTTCGATTTGCCGGCACCAAAAACGTATGTCAACCACTGAAGTAATACTCGTCGATTGTAATTTACCGCGCAATCATTGATAACGGAAGTATGTCACACAAGCGTTAAGAGGTTGACCAATTACATTTCTTGTTGCGGTACCATGTCCAATCAGGTTGGGTTGGCTGGACCAACGTGAAGCTATCCGGTAGTTATGTTTGATGTACATGATGGATGTTAACATAACAACGTACCCATATATTTAGCCAAAGTAGTTATATAGTTAAAATGCTTTAAAACGATGAACATATTCAGTAGCTGTACTCAAATATTGTTCTAAATAGAAGCGCTTCTTCGTTGCTGAGCAAGGTACTGTAACAGTAGCGTTAGCATAATCATTATGTATTATAGAACTAGCTAGAGCAACAACTAGCAAGCATCTGAAAACCAATGTCTGTAGCGTCATTACAAAGCAGTGATGTAGCCTGGTTCTTGTTACTTACATTAAAATGCTGAGGCTGTTAATTGCATTTCTAAAGACAAGTTTGCTAACATTACCCACAGATTGGCAACGTTAGCTATCAGTGCTGACTAGTTTACTGCGTCGTTGCAAAGTTGCAACACAGCCAGCTTGGAAAAGCTTACGTTGCTAGCCATGCACATGAACTACTATAGCTAGCTTTTAACTCGCTAGTCGAGTAACGTTGGTTGTCATTAATTACGTAGCATTTACATGTAATTGTAATATTGCCCAGACTCAATTCCTTAACTTTTAGTGGTGTTAATATGTCTGTTTCCACAGACTGATAATTAGTCACGTCATAAACAGACACACAATTCACAAAGACATGTACTCTAGCCCGGACGTCTGCCTAAAATCTGGCACTCAACACAACAGCCACAGTAACAGCATCACTGAGCTGCTGGGCTCCTTGTGTGACAGTAGCCTTACTGGGGTGTCATGGAAACGCCGTGCCCTAGGAGGTGTGTCCAGAGAGGGCGTCCGCCGCACTCTCCGAAAGCGTGCCTATGGGGCCCTGCTGTCCAAACTTTTCCAGGAGGGCTCTACGAAAGGGTCCTTTTCAGGACATAGTTCCCTGTCTACCACTCCGCCCAGAAACAAGCTACTGATGATTTCCTTCGACTTGCGTGTGGCGGGATGTCAGGAGGAGGCGGAAAGGCTGGAGGAGCAGCTGGGGAGGCTGGGTGAGGGAATCGCTTCAGGCCTAAAGGAGCTAGACTCCGTGCTGGAGCTCCTGGTGCATCTGTCTGGATCTTCGCCCCCACCCCCGGCCTCATTCAGTAGGGACTACATGCGGAGGGAGAGACCTGTGCTGAGGCGGCCTCCGCTGGGTGGGTACCAGAGTGAGGAGCTACAGAGATTGGAGGCACGAGCCTGGGCCCTGGTGTGTGGGGAGGAGTGGGGGTCCATAAAGGGTCTGTGCGGTACTCTGGGTTTGATGGACGCACCTCCAGGCACCGGGCTGCTGGCATTAAGAAGGAGGTCTGATGTGGAGGAGAGGTTTGAAAAGGAGACCAGGATGTCTCTGTTTGGAGCTCTGCAGCACACCCGTACTTCAGACCTGGACATCCGGCTGGACCTGCCCCCTGTGCCCAGCAATGCTGATGTCACTGGGCTTGTCATAAGGGTAAGACTGACTGGGTGTCTGAAGACTTACTGGGTAAAGTGTTTCTGTATCAGTGGGCGGGGCTTTTTTTTTTCTTTTTTACAGTACCATATGGGGAAAAAGTAGAGCAGTCAATATGTTGGGAGCCAAATGATTGGTATTGTTTGGACACTGGAAGATTCGTCTTTATAAATCGCAGTCTCTTGTTGTTGTTTTTTTATTTAGGTGCCAGCCGGTTTGGACCAGTCAGATGATGAAGGCTTCCAGTCAGCCTCTAATTTGACCCCCGACTCCCAGTCAGAGCCCAGCCCCAGCCCGGAGTTTGATGTGTGGGATGCTCTCCGGACCTTTGAGCCAGGGAGACGTCGCTGCTGGGAGTCTGTTGGCGGGTAAGGGGGTCTTTTAAAGACCTGGAACACACTGGCTAGCTGTGCTGTTGGAATATTCTACTCTGACAATTTCAAGAGTCCTGATTGTAGTGGCTACATGTTGTAGGTCGTCAAGTGTAAGTGTGTCTCCCATCAGCCCGACAGGGAGAAGGGAATCCCCGTACCTGACTGAGGGGGGCAGGGAGGCATTTGACCAGCTCTCCAGGCTCTGGGAGGGGGAGGTGAGGGTGGTCAGTTCGGCACCTCCCTTACCCTTCCTGCCGCTGGACTCACAGCCCCAGCTGGTCAGCGACCTCCTTAACGTTCTGATCGGCGTGGCGTCAACGACCTTCCCTCTCAACTCGGTAAACCAGTTCCATCCTGTATAGGAAGTTGAGCCGATTTCGACAAGGTGAAGAGTGCGTTGGCCTAACATTGGTTCCGTTTTGTTTGGGGTTCCTTCAGGTGTGTGTGAACTTCGACGTCCGTCCCGGAGTGTGTGTGTCGGGAGCCTCACCGGAGAGCGTGGCTCGCTTGCTGGCGGAGCTGGCTCAGTACGGCACCCATTACCTGCGGCTTAGCCGGTTCGTTCTGCAGAGTACCCATAAAAAAGGCCTCGTATTCCAGGTGCGCTCCTCCACACTATTCTCCTGTTTCTCACCCGGCTCCTGTCCATTAATTAGGAGCGTTACTGCGACTGGCTGGCTTGGTGTGAACACGATAGGCTTCAGGGGCCTTTTGAAGTTGAGCATGAAGAACATTGGCCTTCTGTTGAACCCTGCAGGTGCTGTGTTGTAGTGAATGGTTACCCGTTTCATGAGTCTGTGTTTCCTGGATCTCAGGCGTTCACCGGTGGGCTGCGTAAGTATCTCCATTACTACCGGGCCTGTGTCCTGAGCACCCCTCCCACGCTCAGTCTCCTCACCATTGGCTTCCTGTTCCGCAAAGTGGGCCGGCAGCTCAGGTGAGCAGGTCTATGTGTACCTCCGCTTGACCGACCGACACTGATCCAAATTCAACGTGGGGGGGGGGGGCTGTCTGAGTACTGTTTTTTAATAGACGCAGAAATTCACAAAGAAAGGATCTGCTTGCAATGGTGAAATATCGGCTAATACATACTTTTAATCTTGGAATACTTAGTTAGGTTTTTTTCAGCACATAATTGTCCACAATTATAATGGCAATTATTTATCGTAATCTGGCTACGTTATTGTTCTAAATTTAAATACCAAGTTTATATGCACATTATTCTTCTGTTATTGTGGTGCTAAGTAAACAACATAAGAAGTTGTACTACCAGTACAAATAGTTTTTGAACAAAATACAATTGCAAGTCCTTTATGACAGCATAGCCCAGTTTAATAACAGCTGAGTTGGTGCCTTACGTAAAGCCCTCGGCTTCCTCAACAGAATGTGTAATATAATAAATATTATGAAACGCCTAATTAAATAGTCTTTATAAATCGTATCTGCCTCGCACAGTGTACAACCACCTGCCAAGTGGTTTTAAAAGTTGTCATTGTTCCGGAAAATGTTTGCCGTCCACCAATTACCGAAAGGACACCCTAAAATCATATGGCCCCATTTAAAATGAAAGGAAATAAAACCCAAATTCAGCATCCTTACAAAGGCCATGTTGCAGTTTTGCTAACAACACAGGTGCCAACTGAGGGGACCTTGTCTTTTATAAGGGAAGAGGGGGGAGATAAATATAAACAACTGATTTGTTTTGGGGGCATAATAAATCCATTGCCTGTAAGTCTTTGTGACTGTCTCCTGTATAGTTGTGTATTAGGTATCTCTCCCTCAGTCTGGCTCCTGTGTGGTTGTGTGTTAGGTATCTCTCCCTCAGTCTCTCTCCTGTGTGGTTGTGTGTTAGGTATCTCTCCCTCAGTCTGTCTCCTGTTTGGTTGTGGGTTAGGTATCTCTCCTGTGTGGTTGTGTGTTAGGTACCTCTCCCTCAGACTGTCTCCTGTGTGATTGTGTATTAGGTATCTCTCCCTCAGACTGTCTCCTGTGTGGTTGTGTGTTAGGTATCTCTCCCTCAGACTGTCTCCTGTGTGGTTGTGTGTTAGGTATCTCTCCCTCAGACTGTCTCCTGTGTGGTTGTGTGTTAGGTATCTCTCCCTCAGACTGTCTCCTGTGTGGTTGTGTGTTAGGTATCTGTCAGAGCTGTGCTGTGTGGACGGGGCTTCTGGTGTGGGCCAAGCTACCTTCCCTTCGGTGAGTTACATTACACCAACTCTTGTTGACCGACCTCCTTTGTCTGTCTGTTGGTTTTTTGTTTGTCTACTCCTGCCTGCCTCAATGTCTGTTTGTCTGCCTGATGAGGGCGAAAGAATCATACCACCGTCTACCAGTAAGTGTCTGCAACTTAATATCTCCATTGTGCTCTCTATGGTAGGGTGTAAAGTTGCTCTCCTACCTGTACAACGAGGCCCAGAGTAACTGCAGCAATGAGAACTACCCTGTGCTGCTGTCCCTGCTGAAGAGCAGCTGTGAGCCCTACACCAGGTCAGTCTGTCAACCCTCCACAGACACATCACAGACAGCTGTGAGCCCTACACCAGGTCAGTCTGTCAACCCTCCACAGACACATCACAGACAGCTGTGAGCCCTACACCAGGTCAGTCTGTCAACCCTCCACAGACACATCACAGACAGCTGTGAGCCCTACACCAGGTCAGTCTGT
>JACXGK010006875.1:13895-27332 GCA_016801125.1 Novumbra hubbsi | reverse complement strand
CCCCCCCCCCCCTCCCCACTGCCTTACTCCTCCCCCCCACTGCTTTACCTCTTCCCCCTCCTCCCAACTACCGTACTCCTTTCGTCTCTCACTACCCTCGGCCTCCCTTATCACTGTAATGGAACAGAATTGTAACTAAACTCCACGTTGCCACGCAACTGAAATAACAATGGCCGTGTTGTAACGCTAACGAAATGGTCGCTAAACAAACGTTGTGCCAACCACAGCGTCCACAGCAGTAGTTGTGGTCCTGTGTTGCTCAGGTGGTGGCATGTGTATGTATGCACTCGCTACTTTAAGTCACTCTCTGCAGAAGGGTCAGTCAGCCTGTCCGTTCTTGCTACAGACAAACACCTTTGCCCAAGTGTCTGTTCAGTGTCAGTTTGTATGGCTTTGTCAGCCGTCACATTTAAACGTGCACATTACTTACTGAAAGGATTGAGGCATACAGGCTGTATTTTGATAACTGTTATTTATTTCACAATGTTGCCATCTTTGAGGAGATTCCATTACTGCAGCATGTGGAAATCACGGAGAAACGTCCAGGAGGTACGAACCTGCGGACAGGGGTTAAACCGAGCAGCGGGAACAGTCCCAAAGTATGATGAGGCAGAAGAGCAGGTCTGTGTTCAAGTGGTTGACGAGTACTGTCTTCACCCACTCATTCCTCCTCTTTCACTCTCCTTACTTCTCCCACACTGGCCCTCTCTTCCTCTTTCCCTGTCTCTCTCAAACTGTCTTTCTCTCTCTCTCTCTCTCTCTCTCTCTCTCTCTCACACTGTCTTTTGCTCTCTCCCTCTCTCTCTCCCTCTTTCTCTCTCTCTCTCTCTTGCTCTCTCTCCCAGTCTCTCTCACACTGTCTTTCGCTCTCTCCCTCTCTCTCTGCATTTCTCCCTTCCGTTATAACTATAATCTCCTTCTCTTCAGGTCACTGAAGTCACTGATGTCTGATTTCTAATCAAATTCCTCCAAGTCCCTCCATCTCTGAAGTGCACACACACACACACATTGAAAGACACCTGCACCCACCTCACCCTATCTCATTCCCTTGACAAGAGGGGATCGTGGCAGACAAAATCATAATGATGAAAGAAGAAAGGTGGAGTAAAAAAACACCCACGCATTTTCTCCCAACTCCCCCCCTGAAGCCTCCGAGACCGCGGCACAAATGACACCCTATGGCCCTGAGAAGTGCGTGCAAAACCCATGGAGCTAGCTAGGGCCCGGGGCACCACTTGGGCGGCGGCCCCTGGCGCGGGGTGGCCAGGCAGTGAGGGGTTAACAGCGCTGGCGCGAGTGTCCACATCTGGAAGTGATTTGAAACATTCCACATGGCTTACCACATGCTTCGACATGGGCTCCACCACACTAAGAGGCTCGCTTCCACCGGGGCTATCCAGGACTTCTGGAAAAACGAGTGTGTTGAACAAAATTAACCAATGTAATGGTCTGTGTGCTGTGTGTGTGTGTCTGTGTTTGTGCGTGCGGTTGAATTCTGCCACTGACAGGTCTGGAGGACCGCATGGTGTTAATGTTAAGTGCATTGTAGTGGCTCATGGGTAGTTGGCACACACGTGTGCGTGTGTGGGTGGGTGTGTGTGTGTGTGTGGGGGGGTGCTGCTGTGGGTGTGTGTGCGTGTGTGTATTGGTGTGTGTGGGTGTGTGGGTGTGTGGGTGTGTGTGCGTAGCAGTAAGATATGGATAGCTTTGTGAGATGTTTTTCTCTTTAATGTGGTTTCCCAGTGTAGAGAGTCTAAGCTACGCTGGCTTTTTCCCCTGAGTCAGATAGGATCTCAACCAGCCTGTTATTTCCTAAGGCCAAGTGAGGTGACCTTTTAAGCACACACACTCACAAACTGTGTATGCAGCAGCGCATACACACACACGCACACATCATGTTGTTATTCACACACACTCATTTGTTGGGTCATTACCCAGTGGCCTGCTTTTTTGTGTGTCATAGTATAGAAACACTAAATGGCTCTGTGTTGCGAAAGCTATACAACACACACACTCACAAAGTTAATACACATATTCATGCATACGACTCAAACAGACAATTGATGCAAATTGTAATAATACACATTCAAGTGTATGGAAGTGTCCTGCTAAGGCAGACCTTCACTATCTGACCCGGGCCTCTAGCCAATGGTCCTCAGCCTACAAACACACATTTCTTTGTCATAAGTCTGTGAACCAATCAAAACCCAGCTGAAAATATCCTAAAATGGAGGGGTTAACATGATATTATAGATTTATATGATATGTCCTTCTCCTAAAAGATTTGTCAATCTCCTCAGACATTCCTGATCCGAATTGTAGCGCTACTTGGCAACGTTGAATGCACCGATACATAACTTCCCAGAGGACAGATCGATATCCCTGAAGTTTCACGAATTTGGGTTACACTGTGATGATTTTGTGTTCCCATCATTTTTTTGGAGCAGCGTAATATTCACTGTTTCAATTGAATTCATAAACGTGTAATTTACACATGAAGACCTTGACACACACATGTTTACTGCCACATCTGTGCCGGTTCCCTTGCAGTCCGAGACGGAGGAAGGGGAGTAGGTCTCAATCTGCTGGCTCCTCCTTTGCGGCCCATAAACCCCCTGGCCTCTTGCCATGGGATGCTTAGTTTCCTGTCCCTAGGCACACACACCCACACACACACACACCCACACACATACACAGGATCCGCCAGATTCCAATTCAAATCATTTTTAGCTGAGCATATTTAGCGGTGCGTGTTTGAGCTCGCCTGGTGTGACCCCTGGGTTTGTACAGCATGGGACTTGCGAAAACCAGGTTCATGGGTTCGATTACCACAGGGGACGAGTTTAGAAAATGTACGTACTCACTATTTTAAGTCACTCTGGATCAGAGCATCTGGTAAAGGACTCTAATGCAAACGATGCAACCGATATCAAAGACTGGTAACTCCAGGCTCAAACAATTTGACCTTTCAGATAGTATTTGCACCCGGGTATCCGGACACCTTCCCTAGACACACTGCTAGCCAGACCCGGCCGCGATGCCATGCGGGTTAAAGGTCCTGGCCGATTCCACCCAGCCCCTCTTCCCAGACACCTTTGACCCCAAGCGAGGTGGAAAGGGAGTCAGGACTGGCCTGGGAGGGGCGCCGATGTGGGCCGTGGGACTCCCTGTTCCGAGGTGAGAAGTGTGGACTCAGGGGGGAAACGTGGCGCTGTGCCAACTCCCATCTCAGGCATAGCTGTGGATGCCAGCCCACTGATGTAAATACAACCGAGGCATACAAGGTCATTGACAGGGAGGGCGGGGGGTAGAATGGATGTGCTCTGTGGGTGCTGGTGCAAAGTGTCCCTTTTAGCCTTGCGTCATCTGAAATTTCGGCCACAAATTTGCTTCCCACACTGGCGGAACAGGCTTGCTGCCGGGGGCGGAAACGGGGTGGGGGAGGGCAACACTGAGGGGGGGGCAACACTGAGGCTGGGGGCAACACTGAGGGGGGGGGAGGGGAGCAACACTGAGGCGTGATGCTAATAGTGTGGTGGCGAGTAGCTGGCAAGGGGTCTGACAGATAACCCGTCCAGGGACGCAGCTCCAAAACAGAGGAAGAGCTGGTAGGAAGAGCTGGTAGTGATGTGTGTTTGTTCCAGAAGCTGTTATCCTCACCAAGGCCCGCTATGGCAAACCTGTGACACCTCAGCCTTTGACTCTTGTCCGAGAATGCGGACGCTATCGTCAAAAGAGACACGTCATCCGTCGTTAACCTGTGTGCGATGCGGGGGGAACACACGCGGTATGAACACACGCGGTATGAACACCGGTGGTACTGTACGCACAACGCTAAAACTCTCAGGTTTCGTGGACCTGACTCCTATTGTATTGCGTTTCCATAGTGAGAGGACAAAAGCCCTCAGCCGTGTTTTGGTTGCACAAAACACCCCCCCCCCGTGCCTTA
The DNA here is from genome assembly GCA_016801125.1 of Novumbra hubbsi. Lineage (NCBI taxonomy): Eukaryota > Metazoa > Chordata > Actinopteri > Esociformes > Umbridae > Novumbra > Novumbra hubbsi. The sequence goes on along the minus strand of JACXGK010006875.1, from coordinate 23,383 downwards.
TCGGTTCATCACTTTCCAGTTCAAAAAGAGAGAGAGATGTCCATCAGCCCACAATGCACTTTAACATAACCGTTATGCAAACCTGCCGCGGAACGTTCACTCCATCTTAGCGTAGCCATTTCTCTCACACCGCAACTCATTGCACCGACCGACCCCTCAGCGCTAGGACGACTTGTGGCACTCACTCCGCATCAGTGTGACGCGTCGACCATTTAGGTCACGAATCGGGGGCCTCTTACCCAGTAGCTGCTTCACGGCGTTTGCGTGACACGCGTGGTAATCCAGGCCAAGGGGCCTGTCGTTGTGGGCCAAGCGCTGCACGCACTGAGCCGAGCCGTACCCACTGAGGTACGCGACCCACTGCACAGGGGGATTGTGGGGGACGCACCGGCTGGGGACAAAGCTACGGGGACAAACCAGCACCGATGTGTTGGGATGTATTTATTTTTCGTTCAGTAATGTGTTTTGCGTGTCCACTAAGGCTGAAAGATCAGCTGACCTACAGACTAGCTCTTAGCCATTCGGTTTATTTGAATGAGATTTTGTTGACGCACACCTTAGACTGAAAACGTGACTAATCAATGTAGACATCTTTTCAACTGCATGTATGCATCATCCAGTTAATTTAATTGGATTATGAAAGACATATTTAAGCATATTTGTATTTGAACAAGAGTTGGACATCAGACGTCCACGTCATAGATTAGTCAAGGGGCGTTTTCCTTAAGTTTTATGAAGAGAGTATAGCGCCCTCAGCTTGAGAGTAGGCAGCTTTGATGTGCAGTAAGCTCCATCAGACTACATAACAGTCACCGGTAGATATGAATTGTGGGAGTGGATGTCAGTAGGCTGGCCAGTGCAGGGTTTCCGAAAATGCACGTGACCTCAATGGCTGCGGCTCTCTGCTGAGCCTTACAACTTGCGCTGTTCCGCGAAAAAAACCTTTCTTTACCAAAAACTGGCACCGCGCCTGTCAAGCGCATACAGTCTGACGAAGCAGACGTCCTTATACATTTCCACGGTTCGTTAAACGGCGGAGAAGCGATTTAGAAGATGTTCCCGACAAAACATCGTCGGTTCGGTTCCGACTTCCACCAACCAACACGTCGGTAGGAGGAGTCAACAGGTACAGACTGGCTTTTTTTAAATGTATTGACTGGCAATGCGATTGTTCAAGAGTTTGACAGGTAGCGTAATTTCGGGAGGAGGCACCCGGACTAATTGAAAACAAAATACTTAATACATATATAAACCTAACATGGTGGGAGATATCTTAAATGCCCTGTCTGCTGTTATGTTTCTTTCTTTAAATGTCTGATAACAAAGCCAAGCCCGCCGTTACGAGGACTGTCAATGCGGTGTGAACTGTCACAGTCAGCCTTGCTGTCACGCAATGTTCCGAGCTTGGTTAATAGATCTCAATCTTTGCTCTAGCCTACCATGCAGGGCTTGCGCACAAGGCAGCGGTGCCTTGAAAATAAAAATAGCAGCGAATTGAAATGGTCATTTACAGTTTTCTTCTACAGGATTGTGTACAATTTCGCTTTGTACTGTGTTCATTATAACAACTTTCAAAGGAACAGTGTTGCATGTAGGTTAATCGTGTCACCCCGACGCCCTGCCCTGGAAGCATCTCCAGACTAACTGGCATTGTCTGCGAGGTGGCTTGCGGTGACAAGACATCCACGCGCACGTGTCCCCGTTTTTTAGTAGTCCGGGAAACGATGTAATCTGAAATAACAACACAGTTGCTCCGGCTTTCATTCACAAAGCTCTCACGTGTAAGGTCGACTCGGTGACATCATGAGCGATATCATAGAATTTGTTTTATAATTGACTATGTGACTAACCCTTCACACGCCCTTTGAGCGCAGGGCACACGAGCCTGGCCATGGAACAACAAGTTGGTCTTCGTTTGGTGACCGTAATATTATTATTAACCGAGTTACTAATTTGTCCTGGTTTGATTTGACTCGTGTTTCATATGTTCTGTGTCATATATTTTAAGCAAACACTCGGGTCACCCACATATTGCGACAACATGTTTTCATCACAAAAAACAAGTTTGAGTGAGAAGAGAACTGTTCTGCCCTGAAGTTAGTGCAGTGTCTATCATAACAGCCGAGCTGCACTGTACGCTCAGCTTTTCCACAACGGGGTTACTCCGTAGGGACTGGTGCTCGGATGGGATAGAACCTTGAGGAAGATATTTTGGGAGGTTGTAGAATGAAACAATATGAGTCATACTCCGTCACAATTGGAAGAGCGTCTCTTTCAGTTGTTGCACCAGTCATTTTTTTTATAAGGATTTTTTTTTTTAATATCAAATACAGTTTGTGTTCCGTGTAGGCTTCCCTCACCGCGCCATTTTCATAATCTTGTTTATGTCTTTATGACAAGATTACTTTGATCAATATTTGGTGAATAAAGACGTTGTTGTTGTTGGGCTAATTAAAGTCCGGACAAATGTAAACCTGTTCTGATGAGATTTAAGCGTTTGTCCAAACGCCTATCCGTAGTAAGCTTAAACGAAATGCTAAACAACAATCTTGTGTTGTACGTGGATTTTGACACGTCCACTATTTCAGTCTATTGGTCGGTAAATTAAGACGATTAAGTCAATATATGTTGTAACCCTAACCCATTTGCTGTAAGGCCCTGCTGAACTTGTAATTGAAAAGATCTAAAAGCCACATCGAAACATGTTTGCCATGAAGGCGGTGCGGATAGCCATGGCCAAGAGCCAAATATAACAGCAAAAGTGTTTGCTATCCAAGTTCAAGTTTATTTGCACATTATTATTCATTGCACATTAACCACAGCGTTATTGGCAAAGCAATGCTTAGTTTCCAAAAACGTCCTCAACAGTGCCACAATATAATAATAAAGAATAGATAAGAAAATATACGTGGTTGTGTTACACCAACTGTCTTAAATCAGATATTAGCAGCGTTAAGCAATTCCAGCTTTTAGCTGGTAATGTTATTTCCTCTGGCGCAATAGTACATTGTGAAATATTTAATAGCGAAATGTAAGATGTGCATTAGATACAATAGAATGAATATGTAACGTTACCAACGATTGTACGCTGGCAACATGTTAATTAAAGAGGCGTACATGTGCAGTAGATGCAGAAGAAGTCCCAGTAACAGCAGACCTCAGAGGCCCAGATGTTTGTGACAGGGACAGTGGTGGTGTTCTTGAAACATCTGGTTACTGGCTGAGGCAGCGATAGGCTGAACATATCAGTAAGGACAGCCACCAGCTGATCAGCACATACCTTGAGAACGTGGCCGGGGATTTTGTCAAGACTAGTTGCCTAGCGAGGGCTTTTGAGGTGTTTGCACTCGTCAGGCCAATATGATTGCAATGGGCAGTCCTCCTGGACCAGCTGTATGTCCAACTGTAGAATTGCACTCAAAGCCAACATGGAAAGTGTTCAGATTCTCCGCCCTTTGTAGTCAGTGATAGTTTGTAGTCCATTCCACATTAATTCCTGTATTGACTCTTCGCTGCTTTTATTGCCTTCCAGAGGTCGTACCGGGTCGTTGCGCAGTTCTCCCAAGTTACTGGAGTTAAAGGTGTCCGAGGGTGTTGTGAGCCTGGCGCGGATCTTGTTGTTAACCCGCTGATTATGACAGGGAGAGAATATCCGTGGTACAGCGACATCCATGCCCTTCGTCATGTATTTGTGACCGCTTCCTCGTAGTCTTCAATATAACCGTGCCAGGCCTCGTGAAACATTTCCCAGCCTTTCACGCTGAGGCAGTGCCTTGTATCAGGACTCAAAACGACTCAATCTATTTTCCAGGTCTACAGGCCACTTGCTTTGGGGTGTATGTCAGTAAGGGAGACCTCCGTTTAATTTACCCAGCATTTTCCCCCATTTTTGTGTGGTCCAATTTGTGATTGGACCTTCTTCACTTGTGAAGGCCCTTCTTCACTGCGGTAACTCCCAGCAGACAGTCCATCTAACCGGTCGTCCACACGTTGGCAGGACAGTGACGTCCAGTCTGCCGGAGGAAGGAAGGAGAATGCTGTGTTTTAATTCCAGCTTTGGTGGGTGTTGAAAAGGGTGATTTCCTGCTGAAAAAGCAGCCAGGTAGAAGTGCATCTGGGGTCTTCGTTGCCCGACTGGCAGCCATTTTGAGGGTTGCCTAGGATATACAGCGATGTGTTATTGTATGGTAAAACACAGGTGAGAAAGCAAAGTATTGCAGTTTCTTAATTGGGCTACTGAGTGAACATTAGGCCGCTCCCAAAAAGGGAGTGTGTACACAAACATGAACTGTCTAGACATCTCCATTTCCGCTGTGCTGACGTGGATGACAGCATACTCTTACCAGTGTATACACCAAATCAACAAAGCTGGGCAGGTGAGAATATAATGAAGTAAGGGGGAAAAACCTTTGATCAGCAACTTTAAAGTTATTACCAGGATTGGAACAGTACTCTGTACTGTAGCTCCGCCCACAAGTAGTACTGTTTGCCTACTGTGATGCGATACTGTGTAACATGTTCCTGACACTGGTCGTGGGCAGTACTTAATGTGACATGGGCCCTGGTCGTTTCAGGACAATCGAATTGGACTCTGATTGCTTTCAGTAGATTTGTTACGCTGCGGACGGCAGACGTTATTTCACACACCACAAAATGTCCCGGATCCCGGCAGGTATATTCCGGAAAACAAAACCAATAATTGCATCTCGGCCACAAACGTAATCAGACCACATGGTGAAAACTGGGTCTCATAACTCCAGACTTCACAATATAACCCTACTCAGTAACCCTCCATACAGTGCTTCAAATGTCATTGTGGATTCCATCTTCGGTGATGCAAGATGCCATTTTCTGCATATGAAATGTATGTCAAACAAATATTTGCACACCTAAGTAAGAGTATGTGCAGGTGGGAAGTAAAAAAAAAGGGGTTAGTTAGCTTGCCTTGTATAATACTGTAGAGGACTCACTAGTATCCAATGCCCGCAAGGAGACGCGTGTCTATTGCACACGTCCGAATACCCGTGGGCCACCTACCCAGCCGGCCAGCGTACGGTAAGTCCCGTTGGCCCGGGAGATGCAGGATGGACCTCTAGAAGCCGCAGTGCGAGACAGATGGGCCACAGTAAATTAAACAAGCCATCTTCCCTTCACATCTCCCTCTCCTCCCAACCTCCCCTCGCCCGGCCTCCCCGTGACGAAGCGCTGGCTGAGTTCTCGTCATTATTTAACGGCCCCCTTTAATGGGGTGTTTCTGTCTGCTGCCGGGTGAATAATGGATGTGGGTGTGTGAGTGCGTGCAGTGTAGTAGATTTTTAGCTTAGCGCTGTAACCAGGGAATGTGACTCAGGGAAGAGCAGAAAGATGGTCTGTTGGTAATCGTGGAGCCTTTGCAATATACAAGTCACATCCTTATTTTGATTACGTTGACAAACCTAGATTGTTGTATTGATGGTAAAATAACACACACACACACACACACATTCACCCACAGTTTATTACATTAGATCCATTCTCTGAGGTGTTCCCCCTCTATGTCATCCTTTACTGAAGTGGCGAGCCGTGAACACTTCTCTTGACCAAACATACTCTTGCTTTTTTGTTCCTTGCAGCCGTAGGGTGTTCAGCTGTGAGTCCAGTAAGCCAACTAGATGTGCTTCCTGTTAAGGCTCTCTCCTCACTTTCATTTTTTCACACCAGGCTCGTATCTACTGCTGAGGACACAGAGGTCATGTCTTATGTATTTTGTTTCTATCACAGTCATGGTGGGTGTTGGAACCAAATGCGTACATACTTTAAATTTGAAGTGAAATGGGGAATTTATTTAAACAAAACAAAACACGAAAATGAAAGGTGCTGGAATAAACAGCTAAAACACATAACCAACTAAACATAAAACACACTGTGAATAACTTACAGACGAACATGTAGCGTAGCCACAGGACAACTGGAACACAACCAAATCGTGACATGAACGTAGGCATTATGCACAAACAATAAACTACACCGAGTGCGGCAGAAAACCTAACTTAAGTAGGCTCCTCAATCAGAGAAAACAGACAACAGCTGTCTCTGATTGAGGAGCCCTGAACAACAGCATAGAGGTGCCTAGAGGCACCTCTATACGGCATGTCCTGACTGTGAGCCCGAGGCACAAAGATGGCCAGGGACCCCCAGCTAGGACATGACAGTTTCATACATTTCTTTAGACGTGTAAGTGTACAGAATCGGTAGTGAAGGGAATGAAGACAGGCAGTGTTCTTGTTTCAGAGTAGTAGCTGCAGTGCTGAATATGTTGCATTAAAGGTGTTAGTTTGCTGAAAGTAGACAAGCATTGTAGCTAGAGATATCTACAGTGGGGAGAACAAGTATTTGATACACTGCAGATACACAGGTTTTCCTACTTAAAAGCATGTAGAGGTCTGTAATTTTTATCATTGGTACACTTCAACTACTAACAGGTCTGTGAGAGCCGGAATTCTTACTGGTTGGTAGGTGATCAAATACTTATGTCATGCAATAAAATGCAAATTAATTACTTAAAAATCATACAATGTGATTTTCTGAATTAGTTTTAGATTCCATCTCTCAGTTGAAGTGTGCACAAATGACAGACCTCTACATGCTTTGTAAGTAGGAAAACCTGCAAAATTGTCAGTGTATCAAATACTTGTTCTCCCCGCTGTATGTAGTGTTGTGTAACCAGCTAAATGTCATTCCTCTCTTAATATTTCTTGTATTGTTTAAACTAGCTGGCTTGGAAGGTGTATCCACTGTTACACTTTAAAACTTGTTGGCTTCTTTGAAAACAGTTAGTTAATGTGTCAAAAACAGTGAGATGAGCAGTTTCACTGAAAGTATAGCTTTTCCTTTTGACCAATAGACAATCCCAAATTTCTAGTCTCTGGTAATGTATATCTCTTTAAGAACTTTCAAATGTTCATCTGGGGAGTGTTTGGTTTCAATACAAGTTAGAAGAGCAAAAGCTGTATTTTTCCATGTTAAAAAATAGCATTTAAATCCTATAGGATTTGAAGCATTATAGATAATGTTTCGTCCAGAGATCACGTGTTTAATTCACATACTTGCAGAGGTTCATCAATTCAATTCTGCTCTGGGAATGGTGAGGGCCTGTCAATGTCATCAAAGAATTGCCTACAAGCTCTGACTGCATGAGGCAGTGTAAGGTCTCAAAATGGGTCAGAGGATTACCTAACTGCCGTTCTGTTGGCTAGCACTTGGAGGTCTGTGCGACCCTCCAAGGATTCCTTTCCCTTGGACTCTTGAGCTAATGGCGTTAAGGGCAACTTCATCAAAGATCCATTCCCTCTGGATGCCTTGTAATGCCTGTGGGAACCCAAAGACAGCCATGACAGTCTGTTGCCATTCTCCCATTCAGACGAGAAAGGAAACAACCGTAAGAGGGCTAGAGACTAAGAGAGATAATGATAAACACAGCGACATAGAAGGAAGGGAGAGAGGAACCGGCCTTCCACTTGAGTATCATCTGTGTTGAAGGGCCTTCTTAAGTTCCTCCTAAAAGCTTTCACAAATGTGGGTTTAGAAAGGAGATTTCTCGTTCAAGGGTGTGTTTGTAATTTGCAAATTTTTAACCCTCCTGCACAATCTTCAGATGATAATGATGTTACTGTTGACATTTAGAAGGAGTGTTTGTGTTTGTGAGGGAATACTTACCAATTAGTCGTGGTTATTTGTTTAAAAAACATATTTTGAATTATAACAGCCATCTTTTGGAATATATATCCTAACGGTTAAAAGTTTTAGGTCACTTAAAAAAAGCAATAAAACTGCCCATCTTTAAACTAGTTGAGTAACTGGAGCATCAGCAATTGTGGTTTTTTTTTACTGGCTCAAAATGGAACCACAGTGTTTGACAACAGTCAATGAGTAACACGTTCTCCTCTTATATAGGTGTTTTGTGGCCTTCTAAATAATGACGGAACTGGTGTCTTTCCTCGCTTTTCGCTGATGCCAATAAGGGGTCTTCGTGGCAATGTTTTTTTCCCTCTTGTGTTCCTCTGGTGTCCTCTCTCTGAACAGCAAGTGTTCAAAGCTCCCTAGCTAGCTAAACCTGTTTGTAAAAGGCTGGTTAATGCCCAGTCATTGCCAACTCATTGCGACCTTGGCGGATTCGATCCTTCTACGTGATTTGCCGGTTGCAATCCTTTTGAAAAGAAGACATCGCTTTATAGCCAGAAAATACTTTTTCCCCGGGTTCATTCTCCCGAAGGTCTTTGTGTCATTTGTGTTACAGTTATCAATCTTAAACCCACTGCGACAGGCTCTGAAGGGCTTGTTATCTCAGCTCGTTAGTTTAGCTTGGAAACCAGGGTTACTAGAGAGACAATGACAGGAAATAGATGGATGAGCATGTAGGTACTTTATACACCAAAGATTATAAAGCAATGCAGTTGTGAGATTTCAATGTTTCTATTAAAGTATTTCCATAAAACTCTGGGTGAAAGGAAGTTAGTTTTCACTCCTGTACCTCCTGTTACCCTGTGCTCCTATCTTTCTAATCAGATGCAATTTCGGCTGTCAATCATTCAGACAACCATTCAATCAACCTGTCAGTCAGCCAATACATTATTAAACCAAACCGTTGAACAGTAAGCTAACCAGTCTGACTTTAATTTCCCCCCCTGATGGGATCCTCCTCTTAAAGAAACACAGCAGGTACAGGGGACGAGGCGGAGAGACACTCTGTACATTTTATATATTTATATAATTATATAAAATGTACAGAGTGTCTCTCCCGGAGTGGCCCTTTAAATATATACATCCAGAGGGGTCCTTTAAATATGTGCATCCGGATGGTTTGAAATGGGTTTGGTGGTCTCACCAGTGCAGGCAACGTCACGTCCTCTTTTGGCCTGTACATAAAACCAGGGACAGAACAACCCTTCCAAAAACATTCCTCCTGCTCTCCCTTTCTCTCTCCCTCTCTCTCTCTCTTACTCTCTCTTGCTTTTTTACTCACTCTGTAATTTTAAAGGGCATTATTAGGATTTGAAACGTTTGACAAAGCAAGTGGACATTAACAAGGCAGTAGTAATGAACAGAACTAAAAAACATTCAAATAATCATTTCTGGGGTGTTAAGTGAGTCTTACACAAGTTCTAAAGGCATTTTGAACGCTTTTTTGTTGGCTATGTGCGGAGTTGTAAACAATTTGCAAATAGTGAGGAGTGAGGAAGTCGTTTGTGCTCCACTGGTTGTTTGTACTCCTTTTGGCTCTTGGACAACGCCATGTGACTGACTTGACTTACATTACTGCCTTGACTCACTTGACTCACCTGACTTACATACTGCCTTGACTCACTTGACTCACCTGACTTACATTACTGCCTTGACTCACTTGACTAACATGACTGCCTTGACTCACTTGACTCACCTGACTTACATACTGCCTTGACTCACTTGACTCACCTGACTTACATTACTGCCTTGACTCACTTGACTAACAT
>JACXGK010006875.1:0-13795 GCA_016801125.1 Novumbra hubbsi | reverse complement strand
TTTTCTTTCATTAAATCACATGTTCTTTCCTGTCTCATGTTTTTGAAAATGTGACAGAAGAGGGGTCTCTGCTCTCTTCTCATGTGTGGCACAACTTGCATTGCTCTCAAAAAACCACGTCCCTTTGTCTTAAGGTTTCACTACGCTTCAGGACATCTGTGGAACTTTGACTTTTACTAAACTTAGTCAACCTTGAAGTATTCAGACAGGTTGTCCATGGCACTTCAGAATCCACATTTGGCCACTGCTGTACCTCTGACTAACAGTTTTGCGCGGAGGTCAGCCGGGGTCTTCGGCCGGGGTCTCCTGCTGTTCGCTCGAACCCGAGGAAATATCTGGTGTGTCGCCTGCGGTGGGGGAAAGGATGAGGTGTGAGTCGGGGTCATCTGGGGTCTCCTCCAGCAGCCCTCCAGCCTAGCAGCGGAGCTGCTTTCAGGACCGGAGACACAGGATATCCTCAGAGGGGAGGAGCCATCAGAGTTTTGACAGGAGGTCCTATAAACTGAGGAGGCCTCTGGGAGGTGGTGTTTTTGGGACCGTATCCGCTCTGCCCCTCCCGCCAGCGAGCAGGGCGGGTGCCGTTGCTCCACCCGAACAGGGACTTCCCCGGTCACTCTTACAGGAAGTGAGAGGCTTCCCTGCCTCAGCCTCGGGCCAGAGTCGATATGCTGTGATCCTGTTCCTTTGATACACCAATAGACATGCTTGCCAGAGGTTAGTGTCGTCATTCAAGGCATGTTTCTAAGACACAAGTCTAGAACAAAGAACTCACCACCTCTGTCTCCAGTGGGACCTGACGTGAGTCTGATCCTCAGGCCTTACCAGCCCCACACTCCTCAGGCCTTACCAGCCCCACACTCCTCAGGCCTTACCAGCCCCACACTCCTCAGGCCTTACCAGCCCCACACTCCTCAGGCCTTACCAGCCCCACACTCCTCAGGCCTTACCAGCCCCACACTCCTCAGGCCTTACCAGCCCCACACTCCTCAGGCCTTACCAGCCCCACACTCCTCATTCATTCATTGTGTATTCCAGTGTATTCTGCAATGTAATATCTATATTCAAAGTGAACTCCAGTGTATTCTGGAGTATATGTGTATATATATATGTGTATATATTCATAGTGCATTCCGCAGTTTAATATCTATATCACTGCTTATGTACATTAGCACATTTTTATGTGTGCTGTGGCTCTGTGTTCTCTGCCTGTCAGGAAAGAAGGAGCAGAGGATGTTCACTACTGGAGCCATATTAGTGTGTGTGTGTGTGTTTGTGCGCACTGAGAAAGTCAATAACAGCATTCTTTGAGATGTTGTGCTACTGGGAGTTCTGTTTCTTCTCTCTGTTTCTCCTTCTTCCTCTCTTACTGACATTCTCTTTTTTCCTGCATCTGCAACCTCCTTTCTCGGTCCCCCTCTCCTTCCCCTTTTCCTCCATATTTCCCGCCTCCCTCGGTCCTCCCTGTTTCCCCTCTCTTTCCCCCTTTTTCCTCCCCCTGTCTCCCCCCTCGCATGTAGTATACCAGTGTGTCGTGTCAGTTCTGTTTGTAGTATTAAACACAGTGGTGTGTTGTGTCACTTTGAAAAGTCATTAGTCTATATTATTGTTTTCAGCTGAAGTTCCAAAATGTAATAGTTGTGTGGACATTATTTTGAGGGTATCTTAGGACAGTATTACAAGAGACTATGTTATGACATTTATTTAAAAATCATTTATGACAGCATAGCAACGTTTCCAAACAACCAAAGTCATTATTTTAAAAAAGCCCAAGGCCTACTCACCAGAACGTCTACATAGCTGTTATTCATCTGCTTGCTAGAAATATGTCAATAACGAACTGCAATCAAAACAGGGAGTCTGGCACGTTTGTTGGAAGTTATTTGTGTTCCCTCAGTCAAAAAATGCATTACATGAAAACACAATGTTTCTACAGTCCTGCTAGTTTCAGCTTCGTTTTGAAACCATTGTTTTGCAATAATGCTCAAATCATGGAACACCCTCTATGCCTGGACTGACTGTGTGTGCGCAAGTACTGGTTTATTATACAACCTCACCCAACCGCAACGTATCTAAAAAGGAATTTGTTTTTTCCTTTTACATTTGGGCACGTCGTGTAAGAGTACAGTTTTATACACATTATCTGCCGTCCTAATAATGTATAACCACACATGGGACATTGCGCTTGCTCGTTCCTATTTCCGCTGATCTCCTTCTTCCTTTCACTGATGATCACTTTTAGAAGTGAAAAGAAACCACAGCTGTTAAGTGTAGGTGTGTTGCGGAGAAGTGTAGTTGTGTTGTTCAAATATGCAGATGTGTTGTGGAAAATATAGGCATGTGTGTGTGTGTGCTGTTGAAATGTGTCGTCCGTGTGTGTGTGTCTGATAGCTGATACAGTACCAGATGTTGTGGGTCATTACCCTGCGAGATAATTTTTTTTTCTAATTTCATATCTAATTAAGTTAGAAAATTAGAGACAACAATGAAAGCTCAGCTACTCTACTTTCTCCAAATTGTGAACATTCAAGTCAGTGCTGAAGTATGAAAGAGACACAGTGTGACGGTGTAGAAAGGAGAGGACCAAAATGCAGGCAGGCTGTTGCTCAATAGGGTTTATTAAGCCTATCGTGGAGACGGGAAGTGTTATCTACAACTTCCGTTCGTAGTAGCAAAAGGAAAACAAACGGTGACTATGTCACTGTATAGCTCAACAGCACAAACGTGCTGACACTCACACAAACGACAATACCGAACGAAGAGACAAGATACACGAGGGATTATATGCACAGGTAACGAGGACCAGCTGTAAGGAATCAGGGAGGGATGCGTTCACAGGACATGGGGAACAGGACAAACATGAACGATGGTGCCTAGAAGTGACACACAGCTTGGCAGGTTACCTTAATGGCTTTGGCACGTGTAGACTCTTGTCTTATGCTTAGACACGAGAGCAACTAGCACATTGCCCCAATTGGCGTTTGTTACGTTCATGTTGACCATTTCTCAGCAGAGAATGCTGTGTGGACGTTTAGTTTTGCGCACGTGCATGAAATACCCTCTTCTGTCCTCACTCGGGAACCTTGACACGTGTTCTGATTGGCTCTGTGATGGCAACTAGCGATTCAACAGGACAAAATGCTAAGTGTTAGGTGCTAGCTGTGGATGGTCGTCAAAACCCAGCTTGAGTACATAAAAGGCCTAATCAGTGTCCGGTCATATTTGTGTTTTGTACACAGGATAAAGCTGTTACTGGATGTGCATGTGTGTGTGCATGTGTGTGCACGCATTCTTTACCATTACACTGACAACTAAAAGATATTTAGCCGGCCCTTACTTCAAATAGGAGCTTCGTGTTATTTGGGGTTACAGCTAGAAAGTGAAAAAAAAAAAGGTTTTTATGTGTTGCTCAATTGCTGATCCACCCTTTGATAGTAAACCGTTATCTGTGTGCCAAAACACTTCCATCAGCTACACACTTTCATTACTGTTGTTATTGATGTCATTACCACTTCTTTTTTCCTTTATTTATCTTTTGCAAGTAATATGTATATGATCCTCGATAGTAGTGGGCGTGTTGTCTTGCTGTGGGTGTACCACCTTCTTCGACATGGTTTCAGGCACGATGCTGTACAGCTTCGTCATGGTTTCAGGCTCGATGCTTTACAGCTGCTGTAGCATTTGTCCGTTTGACCGCGCTTGGATAAGCAGAGACCTCTGCAGATAGGGTGGATCAGTGGTTCACCCAATGCCAGATTCTACAGGCGTTGGCTGATTTACTCTTGACAAGGGCAATTGGATGAACTAATTCAAGACTACAACGAAACTGTGAAAAGTCCAGTTTGGCAGATGATAATCATTTCGGAGGCTCTCACACATGCACACAGTTAGACGCAAGCACACACAAGCGCACAAGTACACACACACACACCATAACATAATCCTGTTCTGACCAGTCTGGTCAGTGATGACCCGAGAGCAAAGTGGGTGGGACCTTCATGCTGGATCCTCCCATTCAGTCCTCGCCTGCCTGACGATATGTAAATAGCAGGGATTCGGCATTGGGATGTATCAAAGCTCATTTTGCAGAAGTGAGAAGTGTGCAGTTCTTCTCCCCTTCCCCTTTTCTCTCTCTCTCCCCCAGCAACAGGATCTTGGCACAGGGAAATCCAAATGAATTCCCGCCTTCCAGCTTTACTTCTCAGCGCGCGGCAGCTCGGCCTGGCTCATCGCCAAGTATACGTATGCCCTAGGAACTGCATTGCTGTGCGGTTGGTCTTAAAGGGAAGACGTCCCCATTGATCACAGAAGTTGAGTGTTGAGGGATTGTATTGGGAGTGGGGTCCGGTTTGGTCTGGTCGGTATTTGGTATTTGGCAAAATAACCCCTGTGCTAGCACTGTGCAACCCCCTGTGCTAGCACTGTGCAACTCCCTGTGCTAGCACTGTGCAACCCCCTGTGCTAGCACTGTGCAACCCCCTGTGCCAGCGCTGTGCAACCCCCTGTGCCAGCACTGTGCAACCCCCTGTGCCAGCGCTGTGCAACCCCCTGTGTCAGCGCTGTGCAACCCCCTGTGTCAGCGCTGTGCAACCCCCTGTGCCAGCGCTGTGCAACCCCCTGTGTCAGCGCTGTGCAACCCCCTGTGCCAGCGCTACACAACCCCCTGTGCTAGCACTGTGCAACCCCCTGTGCTAGCACTGTGCAAAGCCCTGTGCCAGCGCTACACAACCCCCTGTGCCAGCGCTACACAACCCCCTGTGCCAGCGCTACACAACACCTTGTGCTAGCGGTGTGTAACCCCCTGTGTTCTAGCAGTGTGCAACTCTCTGTGCTAGCGGTGTGCAACCAAGGTGTGGTAAATGTCACCGGTGAACTATGTGGAATGCCACTCCTCTAGTGCAGGTCACCCCATCAGGAGTGCCGCACTGTGGTTTACAGCCAGTTCGCATCGAGGAACTGTCGAGTAGTCTGGATGTCAGACCTACTAACGAAGTTGTTGAGCAACTGTGGCTTCCGAGCAGCATTTCAGCCTGGTACAGCATGAGTAGTTGCCGTAGAGCTGAACCGCGAGGACGGCCTGTGACGTTATACGGAGTCGTCTTTTTTAGGCAAAGACCTCAGACTCAATGAAAATGACTTAGAAAAAATACTATCCGGCCGACTTTGATCAGGCTCCGGGTTTGGAAGCTAATGTGGAACCGCTGTTTATCGCATTGGCACTTTATTGCCTTACACACATGGACACACACGGACACACACGGACACACACACACACCGATTTATTACCACAGCTAAATGCATTGGCGTCTCCCTTTTTAATAGGCCTGGCTTGTCCTGGGACCATACCTGGCGTCTAGTCCTCCTCCTCTACCCCATGATGGAGAGAACAGGTAACAGTGCCAGGAACTAGGAACCTCAGGACGGTATTGGCTTGAAGTGGTTCCAGGTCAACCTTAAATATCCTTTTTGCTTTCTCCTCTTTGGATAGAAACGCTGCTTTGCTCAGTAGGATGTTTAAATCCCTGGTCTGGCGTTGATCTGGTATGCTGCCGAGCTCCAAATGCTGTGGTGAAATCCAACTGTAGTGTGCGGCTGTTGTAACCTAAATTACCCCTTTCATGTAATAGGATTTTGTTGCAGACTCCTGCCACGACAGTTAACTTGTTTCTCCCAACATGTTTACTTGTTGGTCCAAATGTAAGTTTTGTGTTGCTAGCAGAGTCTACCATATGGATGTACACTGCAAAAAAATTAAAATAAGGGAACACTTAAATCACACATCGGGTCTCGATGAACAAAATATGAATTGAAATCACAGGCTGTCCCAACTTGTGATAACTCATAATGTAAGTCAATTCTGTGTATGGCCCCAATGTGCCTGTATGCACTCCCGACAACGTCTAGGCATGCTCCTGATGAGATGGAGGATGGTGTCCTGGGGGATGTCCACCCAGACCTGGATCAGGGCATCAGTGAGCTCCAGGACAGTCTGTGGCACTACTTAGCAGTGTCAGATACACCGATAGATAATGGATTCAGGTCTGGGGAACATGAGGCCGGGGTGTGGTTCTGTAGCAGGAGGAACCCGGGGCCCACTGCACCAGCGTAAGTTCTGACGATGGGTCTGAAGATTTCATCCCGGTACCGTACAGCAGTCAGGGTGCCGTTAGCTAGCAGGTGGAGGTCACTGACCCACCGCCCAACAGGTCATGCCGGATGATGTTGCCGGCAGCATAACATTCACCATGGCATCTTCAGACTCACTCTTGTGCGTAACCAGATCTTGACAACAAAGTCCCTTTTAACAACTCAAATTACCTGCCCCTTTGTTTTGTACTTTACATGTATGTCACGAAATGGCAGTTGGTTATGCTCACACACACTCTCACACGACATCATCACACCAGTAGACTCACCTTCTGTGTGCCAATAGGAATTGTAACACCTGCCGTAACCCAGGAGGTCTGTGGGAGCGCTGGGTCATCAGGAAGCCATTTTGGATCTGTCCAGGGCTGGTTTCAGCATTATCAGGGCCTTTGGTGGAAACTCCCGCTGCTCTTCCATCACTTTTACACACTCTGACATGTCTTTCCTGTGAGCCACGCTGTCTGCCCAGATAGTATCCGAGCAAATGGATAATACTCTCAAAAATGAGTACAACAGATGTACAGGCGTAAACTGGCTAGAAATGCGTTTAGTTGCGTCTTTGTATTTCATGGTGTATTGACTCGATGGACTAGATAGTGTGTCAGGTATCTGCTGAATAATATTGTTTTTGCTCAGCTTGTGTTAAGATCACCTTAAAAAGGGCGGGGTGATTGGGCCAATAAGCGAGGCCCACTGGACCTCACTCACCCTCAGAAACTCTCCATACAGACGCCCATTGAACTGTCAACCACTCTAGGATAACAGCTTCAGTTTCTTATATACCTGTTTTGCTCATGGCTGACCTGTAATCTAGTGGACTACAAAGGTGTGTGTGTGAGTGAGAGAGCATGCACACACACACACATTCATAAACACGTCTCCCTATTTCAGCAGACTGTCTTTTCTTTGTCTGTTTCCCTTTTGCTCACGTGACTGTTGATTAATTAATACTACTCCTGTCAGTAGGGGTTAAACACAAACACATGTTCCTCATGGATGTGACTGGTGGTAGAGGAGTGGGTATGAACCCCATGGATGTGACTGGTGGTAGAGGAGTGGGTATGAACCCCATGGATGTGACTGGTGGTAGAGGAGTGGGTATGAGCCCCATGGATGTGACTGGTGGTAGAGGAGTGGGTATGAGCCCCATGGATGTGACTGGTGGTAGAGGAGTGGGTATGAACCACATGGATGTGACTGGTGGTAGAGGAGTGGGTATGAACCCCATGGATGTGACTGGTGGTAGAGGAGTGGGTATGAACCCCATGGATGTGACTGGTGGTAGAGGAGTGGGTATGAACCCCATGGATGTGACTGGTGGTAGAGGAGTGGGTATGAACCCCATGGATGGACACATCCACACACAACCACTCCCACATACAAGCACACACACCCACACACTTGAGGCCAGGCATATGGGCCCATAATTTGTCTCCAATAATGGCTTGCTGGGCCTAAATACAGGGTTTACGTTTTACCTACCGTGACTTAACGAGGAGTGGCTTCTGCCCGGGTTCATTTCCCTCGATCCTCCGGCAGATCACTTTCCCCTGCAATGTAATGTACTCTTTCAATTACATGACTGTTTTCGTCTGGCATCATGTGTGTAATATACTGCTTACAGGTCTCTCTGCTGACTTCTTCTTCTGACTTTTCTTCGGGCTGTTAAACGTACAGTACAATTCGGAGCTCCACCGAAGCACAGACATGAAAGGAAGACCAGCAGTCATCTTATTACCCGCTGCCACAGTGGGCCTATGCTAAGTGGGGCATAGAGTCGCTTGATGTGTTGACCACGCCCCTCACTTACAAACTCCTCCCGCTGTTTCGGGGAGGTGCATATTTCGTATCCCTTGGTTACCCATTTGCGCACATTGCGGAACTGAGAAAACAGGACCCAAATACTATGGATATGCGTGAGTTTGAGATACTTTTTAGAGAGCAGAGGCTTCTTCCTGACCCCCCATGTAGGTCAAGTTGGTGATGTTTATTTCTGGCTGTTGAGTCCTGCATTTCGACAAGAGGCCTGTAAATTCTACTCTGGGGTTCTTAGAGACCTCTATGAGCATACTTACAGACCTCTATGAGCGTACCTAAAGACCTCTATGAGCGTACCTAAAGACCTCTATGAGAGTTCTTAGAGACCTCTATGAGCGTTCTTAGAGACCTCTATGAGCGTTCTTAGAGACCTCTATGAGTGTTCTTAGAGACCTCTATGAGCATACCTAGAGACCTCTATGAGCGTTCTTAGAGACCTCTATGAGCGTTCTTAGAGACCTCTATGAGCGTTCTTAGAGACCTCTATGAGCGTTCTTAGAGACCTCTATAAGCGCTGTATAAATATATGTTGTTCTCTCAGGGCAAGGCAGTTAAACCTACATGTAATTGCTTACTGTTTGGTTGCTGTAAATGCTGTGCTCTCAGTCAACGTACCAGGTAAAATTGTGTTAACAGAAACTCCACTCACTGTCAACAGTAATCCAATGTGCAGCATAGATCATGTGGATTTGTCAAGGCCCAGTCATATTATGTGACTGCAAGCAGTCATATTGTAGTTTCTGGTGTTGCACTACTGTTCTGGTTATTTGGATGAGTCGGCATCAGGCAGTTCCCACTAGACATAGCGTCAAAATGGGCTACATCATCAAAAATCATGAATCCTAAAGACCTTTGTGGCAATGATTAAATTAGCATGAGGGGGTGGTTTGGCCAGGAGATTTCATTTGCTAGGGAGGCGATTTCACTTCCTCCTTTGCCCGGTGGCAATCTCGTTAGTTTTTCCCTCATTTGGAATTCCCCAACCTGACGTAAAACAGGGAATTGCGCTTTTATGTGAGGACATTTTTACTTCTCAGTTAGCTATGTTTTGAAAGAAGTTACATGATGAAATTAAATAATGAGTATTTATTTTGCTTTTGGGTTTTAATAAAGGTTTACAGTTGGTCATAGATTTGGCAGCGTGATTAATGTCAGTGTTATGGTTTGATACTCTGCAGAAATGTAGATCACTTGTAGAAATAGTTTGTGCAAAGAATTCTGTGTGAATTTGGTGCTGAGTTTGATGAAGGAATAGATGGAAGGAGTGATAAATGTTCTACATCAGTCACCTCTCCACTCATTACAAAGGGGACAACTAGTCCTCACTGTGTCTCCCTCATCGTTCCTCCCTCAACACACCTCCCCCACCGGGTCTCCTTAATGCACCTCCCCACCGGGTCTCTCCCTCAACACACCTCCCACACCAGGTCTCTCCCTCGACACACCTCCCAATCCAGGTCTCTCCCTCAACACACCTCCCACACCAGGTCTCTCCCTCAACACACCTCCCTCACGAGTCTCCTTCACTGCACCTCCCTCACCAGGTCTCCCTCACTGCACCTCCCTCACAGGGTCCCCCTTACTGCACCTCCTTCACCGGGTGTCCCTCACTGGATCTCTCTCATTGGGTTTCGGTCACTGGATCTCCCTCACTGGATCTCCCTCACTGGGTCTCCTTTTTGCTTACTGTGACTGTACCTCTCCCACTGTCTCTGTCTCCCTCTCTGCCAACGGCTCTCCAGATTTGAACTCATCTTATTGTAGGATCCATTGCTGTAACCTTCTCTCTCTGTCAGTTTGCCTGTCTGACAACTTACTTTCCTATCGACCTGCCTGTCTGTCTGCTTACTTGTCTGTCTGTCTGTCCGTGATGATACGCTAGTTGTTCTCACCACCGATTTCTTCTTTCCCATGAAACCAGAAAGTAGGAAAGTCTTTCCCAGCCCTCGTCTCATTTTGACACAGTGTCAACATAAACGTCCATACACACAGACAGGCGTACAAATATAGAAATTAAACCAACTGACATTCCCCCTCTACAATCCCTCTCCTTCCCCCTCTAACATTCCCCCACCTCGTTCCTGATGGACCAGCTCTTCTGCTCCGGGACACCCCCCCCCCTTACTGTGGGCTCCCTGTGGGGGCCAGAATGATGAGACCAGAATGTTCCTGGGGTGAGCTCTTCCATCTTGTGTCCCCGGGTGGCGGGATCTGGGAGAGATGTTTGGATAGGTTAGGCATCACGGGGGGAGCATGCTTGAAGGAGCGGCCCCTGATGACCCCCGGGGGTCATTGCCCATTAGGGTCCTGATGCATGAATGTCAGTGAGCGACCGCCCGGCCGGCCAGCCCTCCTGCTGCAGCCATTAGTCTTCCCCGGGTCATTGGGGGTCGACGGAGCGCGGGGTCATCTTTCTTCCCCAATCCCAACACCCCCCAGCCCTTCCCCTGCCGAACCTGGACACTGCCTCCCCTGTGGGGGACCTGCCCCCCCCATCCCCCCGTTTGCAGGCCAAAAAACTAATGATTGTGGCATTATGTGTGTGTGTGTGTGTGTGTTATTTAATTTTCTCAATAGCATTGTGGCGTGTCGGCAGACGGTACCTGGGAGTGAGTAATGCACTCCTGATGTCCCACTTAGCCAGGCTGGCCTTTAGAGCTTTCAATGTTACCCCCATTCTTCCCACAATGCATCAGCATTATGAGCCCATTACGGCAGCCACCCCTCCACAGGCCCGTATCCTGTCTGCTGTTACCTCAGGGCACCACTCTAAATGCCCCTCCAGCTCCACCCTGTGCTGTTACCTCAGGGCACCACTCCAAATGCCCCTCCAGCTCCACCCTGTGCTGTTACCTCAGGGCACCACTCCAAATGCCCCTCCAGCTCCACCGGGTGCTGTTACCTTAGCGCGGCGCTCCAAATGCCCCCCGGCTCCAATGTGTGCTGTTACCTCAGGACACCGCTCCAAATGCCCCCCGGCTCCAATGTGTGCTGTTACCTCAGGGCACCACTCCAAATGCCCCTCCAGCTCCACCCTGTGCTGTTACCTCAGCGCATCGCTCCAAATGCCCCCCGGCTCCACCGTCCCCTTCTGCTGAGCTCTATGAAACATGTCAGCGTGTCCTCGGGGTGCTACCAGAGTGGTTTTTAACTCAACGCTGTGGTCTTATTTATTTATTTTTCACATGCTTGCGTGTGTATTTATACATACAAATGCATGTCATGTTATTGGAGAAGAGGATAGGTAAGCGAGCTTTTCCGAGAGAAATGTGTGTTTGTCTAGTTGAAAAGTCACCACTTAAAAACATTAAACAGCACTCTGAAGAGAACACGTATCCTGAAAGGCTGGAAGCTGGCCGGTGTACTGCTGTTGCTATATTTGTCAGAGAATGTTGTTTACATTTTCAGTGTCCTTCAAGCGGGCTGTTAGTGGTGCTGCATTCGGCCCCTGTGCCCTTCTGTGTGTCAGCAAAGGTCACATGGGAGTTGACAGGGGGGCAGAGCTTCTGATGGTGTCTCTGTGTGTTGACTGATCTGCTGACACGATCCTGTCCTTTATGATCTGTCAATCTGCTGAGGAGAGAAAGAGAGACCGCGAGAACCAGAGAGAGAGAGATGGGGTAACCTAGTCCACAGGACCCTCAACCTAGTCCACAGGGCCCTCAACCTAGTCCACAGGGCCCACAACCTTGTCCACAGGGCCCACAACCTAGTCCACAGGGCCCACAACCTAGTCCAACGGGCCCACAACCTAGTCCACAGGGCCCTCAACCTAGTCCACAGGGCCCTCAACCTAGTCCACAGGACCCTCAACCTAGGCAGAGGGTCTCAGGCAGGGGGTCTTAGGCAGGGGGTCTCAGGCAGAGGGTCTCAGGCAGGGGGTCTCAGGCAGAGGGACTCAGGCAGAGGGTCTCAGTGCTGCCTGAGCGACCGTCCCTGGGGGATGATCTTGTGACATTCTAGACTGCCTGGGTAACCAAAAGCTAACATTCTGGCACTCTAACTATTGACAGATTTAACCCTGGGACACCAGGTGAATGCCTCTGTTCTGGACTGATATTTTTTTTTAACAATGGCTCCCCGACAGAGATTGGTTTGCACGTTAAAGGGCCTCTGTGGGTCTCAGAGACCCACACTGTAGTTTTGCAGGAGAGACATCAGCCCATTTAACCCCAGTGACAGGGGGAGCATTTGCTAATCGCTAAACAGGCTATTCAAATGTTTCTTTTGCCCTCAGGGTTGACATCGCTCAGGACTCTGTGCTGTCAGTGCTGGAGCGGGGTGTGTGTGTGTGTGGGTGCATGGTGGTGTCTTCTATCTGGGTGATGTTCAGCTTTTATTTGTCCGGTCCTTCATCAATCTGCCCTAGGGAGATAGTCAGAGGGGAGTGAGGAATCAATGAATCGATGGCCAGTGGCACAGAGGTATAGAATCCCTTATTATCTGTCTCAACAAGATCATCCTTCACAACTTGGGTCTGCAACTAGATTCAGACAGGCAGTTCTTGACAGAGCAGAGGGTCTGAGGGTGAATGCGTGGGGAGAATTGTAAAAAAGAGAGAGAGAGAGAGGGGGGGGAAAGTCTGTCCACACTGCACGTGGTCTGTCTCACCAGTGGGACAACAACCATACAACATTTCTGTGTCTTACGTGTGTCTGCCTACCTGTCCCTTCCTACCTGTCCCTGCCTACCTGTCCCTTCCTACCTGGCCCTGCCTACCTGTCCCTTCCTACCTGTCCCTTCCTACCTGTCCCTTCCTACCTGGCCTCCTGCTTTGTTGCAAAACCGGTAATAGAAAATATCTGTAAAGGTCGCCATGACATTTCTATGAAATGTGTTGTATGCCTACAGTCAAACCATTAGAATGTCTCCTTTTATTTAACCAGGAGGCCTCATTGGTAGAGAGATGTCTTCTATTGAGTGGGGGCCTTGAAGATGTCAGCTGGCCATCGCAGGCGCTAGGATTGGCTGCTCTTTTTAAATGCATTTGCAGACAACAGACAGCTTTTTCACTCAGGGCAGACCACAATCGCAGGCTTTGTGCCGTGTCGCCTCATTCTCCTCGCTTCTCCTCACTTCTCCTCTCTCCCCTCGTTCCCTCTCTCTCTTTGAAATGTCATCCTGTGCTCCGCTATGCGGCTGACTTCACATGCGGCCATCCTTTCAGACATGCAGCCCAAGCGAGAACCACAGACACCTAGAAACACACAGACACTAATTAGACACTTTAGTCAAGCCCAATTTGACCAAACATATCTTAACGACATCGCTCATCTCTTTGTGTGTCTGTCTGTGTCGAAATGAGCAGTTGGGCAGTTTAGCCTTTAGGGTTGGGTAAGTGTCCGTTCTGAAGCTTGGAGGTGAGAATGGCTACTGAATAGCAATTATAGCTCTTGTGATTTTCTAATTAAGTCCGCTGAGAGGACAATTCTTTTTTTTTTTTTTGGCAAAGAAGTCTAGAAAGGCTCACTCCTCAGTAAATGTGTTTCCCATGGTCTCGGGCGTGCTTCCCCGTGATCACCTGGTCTTGGAAAGCATTTAGCAATGGCGTGTCTGTAAATAGTGGTCATAGTGGTTGAGGTTAATCGGAATGAATAGCTGTCCTGGCCAGATGTCCCTGGGAAAGGCAGACATTGGATGACCGGCGCCTCTCCGACTTAGTTCCCCTGACACTGTGTGACTACCCTCTCAGAAAACACAAACACATTCAGATGTCTGCTGTGCTTCTTGGGTTTCATCTGTGTGCTTCATCCTCGGCCAACACGGAGGTGCTTACAGGGGGGGGGGGCTGGGCTGTGACCTCCACCTGCGGCATCATTAGTTGTGGACGGGG
>JACXGK010006874.1:0-27235 GCA_016801125.1 Novumbra hubbsi | reverse complement strand
ACGACACGCGCACACCAACGACGACACGCGCACACCAACGACGACACAAGCACACACACAAATACATCAGTTGAAGAATGCCTTTTGGTTTCAGGTAGATATTCCCCAAAGGACTTCTAAGAAACCCATTTGGGGAGGTGGCCCTGAAACAATTGTTCCAATATTCACACACCACACAATAATATGATTAACAAAGCAATCATAAACCACTCGTTCCCCGGCTGTACTGGTATAAAGGTTATCAACCAAGCTGTACATAACACATGGATGGAAACTAGGCAATAATCCCCAGGAGTCCATTACTGTCCCCTGTCATTTCACAGTCCAATTCAAAAGAAAGTGGCTGAGTCAGCCTTACTTGGACCCTCCCTCCTTCTCTCTCATCCACATCTCTTTCTTCCCCCGCCCTCCCTCTCTCCTACATGCTCACCCAGCATAGTATGTGTTTGGACTGCGACTGTGAGGGGTCAGCGGCTGCGTTGTCCTCACATGTGGAGGATGTGTATGTATGTCAGGGAGTCTGCTAGCTCAGTGCCGGGCCTCTCTAATGAGTCTGTCAGGCACGGTTAGTGACGGCGTGCTCCCCTGGCTTACTGCACTCCCACCGACACACTATGATTAGCTGGGCCAACAGCACCACCGGGACAGATTAAATATCCCCATTAAACCGCCTTCAATTTCCCCTTTCCTGGCTTTTGATCAAATTGGTTCGGTAAAAGAATAAATCGGTGCAGCCCTCTACTGTATGAAACAAAACATTGATATGGCCCTCTAGTCAATATTACTGCTTATGTCTATGGGGACTGTCTCTATGGGGGTGTTTGACCTATATCAGCATTCATCATTCGTTCACAAGATGACTTATGCAAGCTAATCCAAAATCAGCATCTCATCACAGTAAAATGACTATGTACATGGACAAGAGACCTGATCCTAGATAATCAATGCTACTCTGAGACACTTAAGCCATGCGCCCCTTGATGGGCCTGCAAGACAGGTGCTCAACTTAGGCTTTATGTTGCACATCTTGCACTCTAGCTTTCTGAACCTGGTCCATCTGGCAACTCTTAACATCCTCATTAAGAGGACATGATTAACTAATTACGGGAAATTACCGAATAATTGTGCAGATAAATGGGAAGACCCATGGAGGATGACAAATCATTGTCATTACTTCTGAGTTAAGTGGTTGGTTTACCTGCGGGCTACCAGTTAGACCATTATAACACATTCAGTAATGACCCGACAATGAGCGTGTGAAACATCTCTATGAAACACTACACAGTTAATTGAGGGTTCAGAGCATAGTTCTAGACCAGTTTGTGCTGTATGGTGTATGGATATGTTAATAATAACTTTCAATTAGCATGTGGTAATTGATGTTAAAGGCCTTTTTAACCACATTATTAACTGTTTCATACATTAGAAACATCTTCCAAAGTGACATTATAATTATTATTCATTAAATACAAATAAAATTTTGCTAGGGAAATTACTTCTCATTCTCTGCCATTCTGATGATGAAAACATCTTAAAAGTACATTTTGTACTGTTCAGTAAAAGGAAATCTGGATTCAGCTGTGTTCAGTTGTCTCTGATTGGGGAGCCTACTTTTTTTCCACACGGTGTGGTTTATTGTTTGTTAGTAATGACAACGGTCACGGTACTGTTTGGTTTCAATGTTATTCTCGTGGATACGCTACATGTTCTTTGTAAGTTGTTTTAGTTCTGTTTGCTGCTCGTTACAGCACCTTTACTTTTACGTTTACAGTCCGTGTCGTGTTTGTCCTGTTTTATGGGAATAAATTCACCTTTCATTTGAAAATGTCTGCGTTTGGTTCCGCACCACACTCAGGACGTGACAAGAACATTGTTACCTACCCGGACTACAGTTAGACTATATTCATTTAGGAATATATATTAGCTAGCCAGTTTGCTAGTTATAAAGAAACTGTTGTCAGCAGCTAACATAACTGGAGCTATTGCACTGAGGTAATTAGCAGGCTGTCTAACTACAGCAGCTGGCTAGCTAGCAACCCGACTGAAAAATCAACAAATATTCATTTTATGACTTCTCTCTGTGGTGCAATATTTCATACACAAATATTTAGATACACCAATCAATCTTCACACAATATCCCATCATGTTACAGTTTTTTCAGATGCTTTGGTACAATTCACACAAGTATGTATTAATATTTCACCACTCATAGTGCAGAAAACACAGATCATCAAAAAGGCCTTTTTTTTAGGACAAAGTCCCTGAACAGAATCAAAACTACAAATGGAACTGCTTTGAACCATCTAAAGTACATATTTGTTGATAAAGCAGGCTTCTACCGAGCCAAAACTCAAGTGTCTGCACAATATAATTTGCCAATGAGCATCTGTCCAGGTGCCTGGACATACAGTGGGGCAAAAAAGTATTTAGTCAGCCACCAATTTTTCAAGTTCTCCCACTGAAAAAGATAAGAGGCTTGTAATCTTAATCATATGTACACTTCAACTATGACAGACAAAATGAGAAAAAAAATCAGAAAATCACATTGTAGGATTTTTTATGAATTCAATTGCAAATTATGGTGGAAAATAAGTATTTGGTCAATAACAAATGTTTATCTCAATACTTTGTTGTATACCCTTTGTTGGCAATGACAGAGGTCAAATGTTGTCTGTAAGTCTTCACAAGGTTGTCACAAACTGTTGCTGGTATTTTGGCCCATTCCTCCATGCAGATCTCCTCTAGAGCAGTGATGTTTTGGGGCTGTTGCTGGGCAAACAGACTTTTAACTCCCTCCAAAGATTTTCTATGGGGTTGAGATCTGGAGACTGGCTGGAGACTGACTTACGAAGCCACTCCTTCGTTGCCCGGGCGGTGTGTTTGGGATCATTGTCATGCTGAAAGACCCAGCCACGTTTCATCTTTAATGCCCTAGCTGTGGGAAGGAGGATTTCACTCAAAATCTCACGATACATGGCCCCATTCTGTTCTTTACACGGATCAGTCGTCCTGGTCCCTTTGCAGAAAAACAGCCCCAAAGCATGATGTTTCCAACCCCATGCTTCACAGTAGGTATGGTGTTCTTTGGATGCAACTCAGCATTCTTTGTCCTCCAAACACGACGACTTGAGTTTTTAACAAAAAGTTCTATTTTGGTTTCATCTGACCATATGACATTCTACCAATCTTCTTCTGGATCATCCAAATGCTCTCTAGCGAACTTCAGACGGGCCTGGACATGTACTGGCTTCAGCAGGGGTACACGTCTGGCACTGCAGGATTTGAGTCCCTGGCGGCATAGTGTGTTACTGATGGTAGACTTTGCTACTTTGGTCCCAGCTCTCTGCAGGTCATTCACTAGGTCCCCCCGTGTGGTTCTGGGATTTTTGCTCACCGTTCTTGTGATCATTTTGACCCCACGGGGTGAGATCTTGCGTGGAGCCCCTGATCGAGGGAGATTATCAGTGGTCTTGTATGTCTTCCATTTCCTAATAATTGCTCCCACAGTTGATTTCTTCACACCAAGCTGCTTACCTATTGCAGATTCAGTCTTCCCAGCCTGGTGCAGGTCTACAATTTTGTTTCTGGTGTCCTTTGACAGCTCTTTGGCCTTGGCCATAGTGGAGTTTGCAGTGTGACTGTTTGAGGTTGTGGACAGGTGTCTTTTATACTGATAACAAGTTCAAACAGGTGCCATTACAGGTAACAAGTGGAGGATAGAGGAGCCTCTTAAAGGAGAAGTTACAGGTCTGTGAGAGCCAGAAATCTTGCTTGCTTGTTTGTGACCAAATACTTATTTTCCACCATAATTCGCTAATAAATTCATAAACAAATCCTACAATGTGATTTTCTGGATGTTTTTTTTCTCATTTTGTCTGTCATAGTTGAAGTGTACCTGTGATGAAAATGACAGGCCTCTCATCTTTTTCAGTGGGAGAACTTGCACATTTGGGGGCTGACTAAATACTTTTTTACCCCACTGTAAGCTCCTTCTTGGGTCTAGCTGTGGCTGCACACTGATGTTCTGTGCCCTTCGTCCCTTTTTAGTTTTCAATGGACATTTCCAAGTCTGTGTTTGTTTCTTCACTGATCACACTTGATTATAGGATAGAATTTGAGGAAATCATTTTTTATCAATTGCGATGGGTAATTAACAATTAGAGTTTGGCCCAATGTGGAAACAGTGAAATAAACTGTAATGAACTGTAACAGACTACCTTCAGTACTTGAAAGGGTCATTTTACATAATGCAATGACTTAATTGAAAGAGTAGCACTGTTTTGATAACTAGTATTTAATTAAAACTGGAAGTATTTCACAAAAAGTGGTTGAAGGATGTCCACAAACCAAATGAAAGCAAAATCTGTTTGTTTGGATGCAGGTTTTAATGATTTACAAGAATAATATGTTTGAAGAGTTTGGAAACTCTGCACAAAATTATTGATAATTGTACGAAAACTATTTCTAAATGTTTACTTAGTTATTTTTCATGTCAGAAAATTCGTTTTCCGAAACGCACTGCTCAAAAAATGGAACATGTATTTATCCTAGTATACCCCAAGTCAGTTAAACTTCAGGGATATCAATCTGTCCAGTACAGAAACCCAAGCCATTGTCAATGTGGAGGACACTGAAGGACAACTTCAAAACCGAAAGGGTTTTGCAGGTGGTGGCCAAAGACAGTTGCCCTCTCCATATCCGTCCTAACTGATTATTCTCTAGTTTTGTGTTTTGCTAGTGTCATTGACTCACCGTCACGTTTCGTCCCTGAATCCTACTGAGAACATTTAGGACGTTATATATCAGTGCATCCGCCAAGTATCGCCACAGACTCCAGGAGCTCACTAATGCCCAGATCCAGGTCTGCAAGGAGATCACCCAGGACCCCATCCGCCATCTTATCGGGAGCATGTCCAGATGTTGTCGAGAGTACATACATGGGACCAACACTTTACATGATTGGTTTCATATTTGTAGTCATTAGATGCAGATAAAAGTAATGAACTGAAATGCAACAAAGACGTCAAAAGGTTAAGGTTCTTATTTTTACTGACAGAAAGTCCCTAATAGAAGCTGTTGTCCACTGCCTTCCCACTCAGGTTACCAAGCGCCTATTTGTCCTTTCTGCTTTACTGTGTACTTCCAAAAGGCTTTTCCTTGTTACCGACATGTTTATAATTTTGCCGTTGGCTCACAGTAGAATAGATGCACTCACCCAATTCAATAGCTGCTCAAACAGTCTCTCTCAGATCACACATTATCATCTAACAATAACCAACGTAAGGAAATGCATTTCTGAAGTATGCCCCTGAAGGTGCAATTACATCCACCAAGTTACATCCACTTTCAAAGACGTTTTACTGGCACTGCAGTACAGGCCTACTTCCAATACCCCCAGCCGTACTCATCAGCAACATATTGTGATGACCATGGTTTATGTGTGCAGAAATACCATAAAAACATTCTAATGGGCGGAGTCCAGGTTAAGGGTTGGGGCCCCATTTCAGGCCTGTTTCATTACGACACATTGTGGATTAAAGTGTCCGAGTTGGTTCTTTCTGGATTGATGCAAAATAGCATTCACACACAGTGGCCTACCAGGTAACATGCATGGATCTTTGTAAAAAAAAAAATTGAGAGACAGGGCAATTCCGCGGTGGCAGATTCTCAATGTCGCTCTATTAGTGGGAAATTGCTTCCCAGTATCGACTTCATGTCATCATTTCCAAATAAACAACGAGATGAACACATCAAATCATTTTCGATGTGTTCTACTTGAATCATCTCGAAATTCAAGCAGACAAAGTCCCACACCCAGTCTGCAATACAAAATAGCAATGTTTCGGTACAACGTTCATCAGGTACCGATCAGGTTGATGAAAGTCCTACGTAGCTATCAAATATTTTTATTATTGCAAGAGAAGCAGATGGTGTGCAGGAGGTTTCTGTTCTACTTGAGTGGACCCTCTGTCTTCTCCAAACTAGTCAGGGGTATCAAAGTTTGGTTTCATTAATATCAAAATTCACACAATTTTCCTCTGATGGCAAACTGTCTGAATATTATTCAGGAGAAATTACACCAAAACGTTTTTCTTAGCCTGAAAAGTCAAAAATGTAATAAACTGCAAAACAGTTAATTGTTTCTTTAGTATGAACATGTGAAAGGAGAAACAAAATAACTGAAGTATGCATTGAAGCCTCATAGTGAGTGAGTGGAATAATGTACGTGAGTGCGAATCAGTGTTCAGAATTACTACTATATTCTCTACTACTATTTTTGTAAAATAGACTGCTACATACAGTTTGGCATTAGCTTAATATCCATGAAGGTTGACAGACAGACTATTGAAAATGGCTCTATTGTGGAAAATAAATAAGATCTAAATGGCTCTAAAAATAGAACTGTTCCAAATCTGCAGTGAAGTGATAGGATGTAAATGTAAATAAAACAATGTGTCAAAAATAAATGAAAAAACATAAGAAAAACAAACAATGAGAGCTACTCACCACTCTTGAACAAACAAAGTCTAAGAATATCTATTTCCTTCCAGACATGATGTCTGCCATGCTTGTAATCTTAATGGCCACAGCAACTGAAAGGTATATACGGTACCAACAGTGTTTTAACAGAGAAATTATACATTAAAAAATGTGTTCATTTGACGCACACATTTTAATTCCAGCTGAAGTAAAAATATTTTTTCACTCCCTACCTGAAAGTAAGTTTTGAATGAATTATCTAATATATCAGAGGTTTCAAAGTAGTTTTTTTTATTCAAGATTGAAATGAATATGATTGAAAACGGGACAAGATCAAATACATATGCAGAACAATGCTTGGTGGATGTTTCGCCAGTGACACTTGAATCCTTTTCATTTATTCTGGGATTGAATGTGAGGGTGTTTTGATCGTATAGAATGATACTATATTGGGACTGTTAGGCCTATGTAGAACACTGCGATCATTGTGAACTTGCAGACACTGGTTAATTGATCTAAATCAAACTTGCCAGGGTAGGAAGTACAGTAGACTGTGTAGCATTTCAACTATGCTCAGATTCTTAAGACACCTCGAGATTGTTTGGTGTAAATTGTGACTAAAGATCCAAACAAGATCAGAAATGCAGCCACTGCCGAAAATTAATTGTGTATTTTGTGCAAGGAAAGCTTGTCACCCTTCTTAGTTTCTATAAAACCAGTGATAAATGCCAACACTTTCCCCGTGATGAATAATCTAATTACCTTTTCTTTCTGGTAAGAGCAAATAAATATTAATGAGTGTGGCAATTGGCGGGAGAAAAATGTAATCCCACGTCGACGTTTCATTTACTGTGTAATTAAATCATCTTAACGTAATAAAACATGCAAACTCGTCAAAGACTTAAATCCATTTGCATTTTTAAGTAGGCCGTATAAATAGTAATAAGTGAGCCTGTGTGCGGCAGTGACTGTGCAGCCCTTTGTATGTCAGTCACAGTTGCTTAATTCTGCCATTACGTTCCCTAGCCTATTAGGCTAATTGGCTTTATTACGGTTTATTTCTCAATCAACAACCAGTAGAGGCTATAAACTAACCATGCTGGAACCATCGGAAACATCAGTGACTTATCATCGTCTTACAAGTAAAGATAGATAAGTAGCTCAAAGTGTTAATATGAACACACAAATAAAAAGCAAATGCTTAAAAGCATTTGAAACATTTGCTCTCTAATAACAGCCAAATTAAACGATTAGGTATTTACAACCTAAAAGTTGTGTACTTTGTTACAGTAAGAAAAGAGCATAACAAATCTTATATTGTTATATGGGTTAGTTCCAATTCTGATTTGTAAATGTTTGAGTAGCTACTATTCCATTACTATGGTTAATTAGGCAGTTACTTCCTATAATGTACTATTGTAACTTTAGCATTATGCTGAGGTCCTCACATTGCTGCCTCAGCAGTCTTAATCAAAGGGTGAAAAATACATTTAAAGAAAGAAAAAATATACAAGTAAAATACAAGTGAAATTCCTACATGGTTAGGTGTGTACCCACTGTGGCTTGTGCAGCGAACTAGGGCATAGAGATGCAGTCACCCACTCACACATTAGAAAAGTGTTGTAAGTTGTGTAGAATGTATAATGAGAGGACCAATAGGTCCTGACATGGCAGATACAAACAAGATAAAAAGCACTGATGTAGTGATGAGCGCATGTGCTAATAAATACATTGTCTGTCTTTGACAAGTAAATGTAATATTTTGGAAAGGGGGGCGTTGAGGTGCCCTTGGGGGGCATTTGTTTTAAGGCAAGTTTACACCAAAGATTCACAACAATATGAGTTAAAAGTTTTAACTACTTGCAAAACTGTGGTCTGCAACATTAAAACCAACACGTTTACACCACTGCGGAAGTTGAAGTGTCCTAACTCTTCTTCTCTTCAGTGTTTCTGTCAGCTTCTTGTGGCACAAGCTACGTGCTGCCAGAATATGATGTCAAAGCATCATCTATAAAATTTCACCAAAATGGCTTTTACTGGGTAAACTCTGTAAAATTGATGCTTGTTTTCTTGGTATTACCCATAGAAGAACTTCTTTCTCTCAAAAGCGTTCATTTCTCTCAGGCATACAACATGAACAACTTGTTATCACAGAGGTTAACTGCAAAACAACATTGCTAAAGCATATGAACACAAAACTAGCCTACATACATTTGTAATAGTTCTGCAGGCTTCTTTGTTTTACAACGCTACCAACCAAAACAAGAACAAGACAAAAAGCTGTCAGTATTAAACTGATTTCATTTGTTATTTTTGCCTACCTTCTCCTACCAAGGAACAACTTCCAATGTGTTTGTGTGTTTAGTCGTTTTGATTGGCTGCTGTTACCTAATTGAAGTTGAATGTAAAATTTCTTAGGGTTGCAAAATTCTTTACACCGGTAAATTAATTTCTGTTATTTGAATAAATCTGTTATTGTTAATGATGTGCTTTTTTTATATTTTTTTATGATAACAACAATAACAATAATCATTTCTAATCATTAATATTCAGGGAAATTAGGCTACATCTTATTTGATGGGGGGAGGTAAAAGACCCGGATTATGGATAGGGGGGTGCTGGCCCAAAAAAGGTTGAGAACCACTGATTTAGCGTTAGCAAACAAGCTAACACAGTGCAAAAAGGACTAACATGCATGTGGAGTACCCTTATTATCAGTTGTCAACACTATCACCAAGTGGGCTCAAGGCAATCTGATTATCAATATAAAGTTACAAGCATTGACAAGCATTATCTGAACAACTTATTGCTTGCATAGGGATGGTTCATTCAGCCATTTTGTAATGCTTTGCTTAGCTTTAATCAAATTATAGTTACACTATCAGTACAGCAAGGGATGATTTTTGAAGGTTATCCAGGTCCAGGCCTGCATGCCAAACAGTGGAGTCAAGACACATGTTAAAAAAAATCTGCTTAATACAGTGTGACAAAGGACCAATCAGTATCATTTGTACAGGACAAATTACAAATGGCCTGTAGTTGTGGCAATAACTTTTTAGTGTATTCTCAGGAAAATAATACCAAGGAAAACAATAGGTTCCCTACAACATAGACAACCTAACAAGATATTTAATTAAGTTCAATTAATTTTAAAGGAAAATAGCATTCACTTCACTTTTTAAGAGAAGAGAAGCACCTTTTTTTCTTTTAATGAAAAACCACTAAGGGAACTCTATCAAAACATTATTGTCCACTACACACTACGCTTGTTTTAGCCATGCAGCTTAATATGGCATAACCTGTTATAGAGTATAAGAAAGTAATATGTTTTTTTACTTAGGTGTTACATAACCTTGTTCATTAACTAAATACAATTATTGTTTGTTCAATGAGTGTCCCTTTATTTAACATTACATTTTGGATAAAGTTTGGAAAACATGTAATGACAAAAATAAACAAAATGTTAAAAAGTTTACGGGACGATATTTTTCCTTTACACAGTTTACACAGACAAAAGAATGACTCTTTAAAAGTGCAAGTAAACCAACACAGGGCCAAGAATCCATTGTGTTATGTATTTGTAAAGAAAGAGTTCACCCTAATGGAAAGACAAACAGACGGATTTGATAGGGTATGTAATATGTTCCATTTGGCCACTTTTAGAGAACTAGCACTAACATAAGTATGGTTTTATCATGTAATATTTACAATTAAATTAATGCAAATTCAGTCTCAATTGAGATTGAGAACATGTGCATTATACAACATAAAACCAAAGTTAACAACTGTGAAGAAATCCCCTTTCATTGTTGGTTGCTTTTTTGCCATCCCCAGAGTGGTGGTGCAGTCCTTTCAAAGCGACCCTGAAAACTAAGCTAAATATAGCCTCAGAGAGCTGCAACTTACTCATGCAGCCAGACAGGTACAGGAAAAGTCTATAGATTTTCTCGTAAGTCAGGAAACTGCTATTTAACGTTTCAATACCCCACACTTATTATAACCTATATGCCTTAATGGCATTTTCAGAAGCCCCAAGAGGCTTGTGAAAGGGGGAAACAACACAACAGTCATTACACAAACAGTACATGCGACTAAAACAAGAGCTTCTATCTCAACAAAAAAAACCTAGAAGCATGTTTTCACTTTTGTTTTAACTACTGCATAGTACATTAAGCTAAACTTAAACTAGTAAATGTGTATGGACTTTTGTGGCCTGTAGTTGTAGCTTAACCATTTCTAGTATGTCACTATGTCCATCTCCGTTGATTTCCCCCAGATACAGAGAGAAGGTGAATGTTACTATGGGGATGTGGAGTGTTCCACTGCTCTAGGGCACAGTTGTGTCTGTACCATTGTGACAGGAGAGAGAGAGAACAAGAGAGAGCAACAGAGCAAAAGATAGAGCACAGGAGAGAGAGAGAGAGAACAGCTGTCTTTACCTTTGGCAGGCAAAGAGGCTCATTAAGTGCGGCCATGTTTATTTTTGTGCCCGATACCCAGCCCTGAGCAAACACTGCTCTATCTCCTCTCCACAGCCCTTGCAGTCTCAACATTTCCTTTCCCATTGTGAGGCACTGGCGGTTTGTGCCAACCGCATGTTTCCATGAAAGCTTCTAGACCTTTCTAAGAATGGGTGGTGAATTGAGAAACGTGTGTCAAGGCCATAGAGAACACCACTGCACAAAACCCTGTTTTACACATGTGAGGGCAATCAGGAGTCAACAGGGAAGACTTATTGTTTACATGCAAATTATCACGAGGTATCTGACACTGAATGTTTGTGGTTTCTAAACGTTTAACACCTGAGATCACAAACTAAAATAGGTTTTGTACCTGTTTTAGCGACACACTCCAAATTGCAAATACACAACCTAGACACTTGCTTACCCATTCATAGTAGTAGAAGAGTACTAACTAAATCCTTAAATAGCCTCAATGGCACTGCCACTGCTCTCAGACACCACAGATACAAAGATGCAATTTCTATGTAAGTCATGGTGGGCAATCACTGAAACGCTCCTCAATGTATCGCCTTGCAAAGTAAATGTGAACTGTTGTTTGGGGTTTATATGGAGTGCCAGAGTAGATTAAGGTACCGATTCTGAAAGCTATTGAAATGCCCCTCCTTGCTTTTTGTCCCCCAAAATGAACATCTCCATGCCATACTTGGAGAGCACAGGCTAGGTTCTGACAACATTTGTTAAAAATTTAGCATTTTGCCATATATATCAGTCGTTTCGTCACGTTGGCTGGTAGGTGAGGAACCATAGGCAGACATTTTGGCCAAACATGGATTAATTTTTAAGCAGAAAACCACAAAATATGCACAAAGACAATGAGAAACAAAAGGCGCAGGACAACACAGCGTGTAAGAAAGAGAAACGCCAAACGTGACATGTACTACATAAAAACATACAGCATAACATAATACAACAACGAACAACACACAGGAATCAAACAAAGGGGCATATATACACACTAAAGAACTAAGGGGTAACAGGTGCGTGCCATAAACCAATGAGTGAGACCGGGGTGCGTTCACAAACAGTGAGTTCACAAACAGTGAGTTCCACATACAACACCAGCGCAGCAGGCCAGATTGTCACACGTTTACTAAATTAAAATGGTTAACCCGACTATGGTTTTAAAAGGAATGTAGAAATATGATTTATTTTTATCAGCAAAAAAACTGTGTTTAGAGATGAAAGTGATTAGGGATCATCTGTGAAGGTGTCATCACTATCTGCCTCATAAAAGCTCATTGCATTTTAACCACATAAAACGTGCATCCTAGCTAATCTCACTTTTTGGCTTTGCACCATTAAAACCAGAGATGAAACTGATAACATTTGTAATACATTCTCTCATTTTATGAGTGTGTCATGGATCTCTGCAAGTAAATTATACGTGAGAGACAGTACGGTGCAACAATGACATAGGTCTCATCTGTGCCTTAGGGTTGATTCTGTAAAGTTTTAGCATATCTGCACTGCCAATGCATGTCATAAACAATTAGGTTAGATTCCTAACACAGAGTTCCTCTCAATACTAAGTTGATGAACTACACTAGTTCAAATGTCCTGAACAATAACTGTTTACTTCCAATTATTTTGACATGATTTGGCATGATTCCAAGCTCCTTTTACATAATGTTCATTTATTGGAACTATATTTTCAGTAAGATTTTCTCCAAAATGAGCATACTGCACTTATTTTGTCTCTTTGCACTGTTTGTTAAAGTAGGCGAGTCACAATGCATTCCGAAATGAGTCCTTAATATGGAATAATGAGGCTGTCATAGCAGAGCAAGCTCTGCTTGTTTGAGTTTGATTCATGTAGTAGATTCAATTAAATCAGCTGAAGTCAACCGGGCCTTGGGCCAAATCGGTAATGGATGACCTCATTCAAACAATGCCTCTGACATATTGAAACAATAAGAGGAAGGGCCTTGAGCCAGTTGCAATAGCATACTTGACTCAAGAATGCACAGTAAACAACAGTACACTACAGCCTTTGTGATATAATAAATATGCTGGGCCAGTGGATTTAGATTATTTTACACTTTGTGAAAAAATAAATCACACAGTATAGGCTGAGTCAGTCCTTTAAATGGCAGAGAACCTCATTCTTGAATGGTGTTGCACTATGAACAATTTCAATTAGGACTAAAATACTAAAAGTGGTACATCATCTTACTGTTAGTAATAATGAACAATTAAATGTTTAATGAAAATGAATACCAAGCTAAGAATATAATAGAAAAGCCAACTGGTATATTTTCTGTTAGTTGATTTATTGGAGGATTATTTGCCCAAGCAAAACAGATTTGTTCCCATGTCAAAATGCCTGGAAACTAAATCATTAGACAAACACACCCAAGGCCATGTAAACAAATACAATGCTACTACTGTCTACATGCAGTGTTTCTAGACAAACATTTAGACGCCAGAGGCAAAACTTATTGACTTTTGTGTTTCCTATGCCATTCACACATTAATAGTTAAACTGTACTGTACAGTTAAAAACACCAACAACTGACAGATAAGAAGTTAATCTTGAAACAACTAAAATGGATTACACTGAGATGAACCATGACTGATTCTTGGCCAAAAGTTACTGAGCACCAATTACTACTAATACGAAAAGAGGTGATTGTAAGCTCTGGGGCAGTTTATCAGACATGAAGACCAGTAAAACAAACTGAAGGCACACAGAATCTTAGTTAAATTCTGTTCCATGTGGTCATAATCCCAGTCGAAATGAAACCTCAGGATCATTAGCACTAGATTGGACTCAGCTCTGTGCGTAGTCGTGTGCACAAGGATCTGAGATGACTTAATTACAGGATCAACATCACCATGTTGGGTCAAACTAAGAATTAAATTGCCCCAATTTCTCTGGGTCACACTAACAATAATTGGCTGCATAATCAACGATTCCAAACCTCAATCCTGCCAATGCCACTTTACAGGGTTACAATGGGAATACCTGCCATCCCTGAATCTTCAATTCACCAAGACTACTTCCTCTGCATCTATACTGCAGGTCTTTGTGCTAGGGGGCTAGGGTCAGTTGATACTGCCTGGTGTAACTGATCCTGTCTTATCTAGTATCTTATTTGACCTTGGTATACTTCCCTCCAATTCCTCTGTGTCCTGTTGGATCTTCATTTTAGTATATGTTCAAATAAGTCCATGAATAAAATAAAATCAGCTCAAACACAGGTCAAGCAACAAAAAGTCCAACATATGCTCGTTATGGTAGGTAGCCCTGGACCAGCGAAAGGGCAGCATGGACCTAAAGGACTGCTGGGTTGACATCCTCCATGACATAACCTTACCATTAGGCCATTAAGAAAGGCCCATAACCCCTAACCCTTAACCCTTAACCCATACACTTTAGCTTGACCCTGTGGTGGTCCCATCTCTATCTGGGAGGTTTGCTATCTGAGGATGTTGAGAATGGAGTGTTGAATTTGTTTTTAAATCAATAATCATGTCTATTGGCCAAAACTAATGTCATACAGCCAGCTAGCATGATTATTATATACATTTGGAAGAGCACAGAGGCATGGGAAAGGGAGAATGGAAATTAAAAAGGGGAGGGGTGTCATTTTTCAGCCAGGCAGGCGTGCGTGATCTCTAATTACTCAACAAGAGTCGGGGAACCTGAGCCAGAGATTAGACTACATATATTGTTTAATAAAACATGACGACAATCCCTCTATCAGCTTTGTTCTGTTTCACTTCATGTCACATGACCTGCCGGACAATTACATTTGCTCCTGTGA
The DNA here is from genome assembly GCA_016801125.1 of Novumbra hubbsi. NCBI lineage: Eukaryota > Metazoa > Chordata > Actinopteri > Esociformes > Umbridae > Novumbra > Novumbra hubbsi. The sequence continues at coordinate 12,464 of JACXGK010006874.1, read as the reverse complement.
ACTACTAGACAGATGTGAGCTCTAGGGCCTATTTGTTATCAATGACCACACATTACACATAGTATTCAGACCATATTGTAGACAGTACAGCAGGGGTCTCAAACCGGTTCCACGGAGGGCCGAGTGTCTGCAGGTTTTAGTTTTTTCCTGTAAATTGGTTCCAGGTTCAGACCTAAATAACCAGGTGAGGGTAGACCTAACCAATCAGTGACACAATTAATCCATCAAGTACAAGGTGAGAGTGAAAACCTGCAGACACTCGGCCCTCCGTGGAACCGGTTTGAGACGCCTGCAGTACAGTATCAAAAAAGGAAATCATGTATAAGAAGAGGACTTAGTATTGTTGAAACATAACATTGTTAAAATGTAATGTAATTGAAATTATGCAAATTGCTATGTTAGTTCAAAGTATTAGACATAACATTACCCATGGTCTAGTAAGCTACCCATATACAATGCCTTTTCAGACTCATTCTCTAGATCAGTGGTTCTCAACACATTCCTCAGGGAACCCTAGCCAGTCCGGGTATTTGAACTACCCTTTAGCTAGCACACATATTGCTCAAGCCCTTGATTAGTGTATCTGCTGTGCTTGTTCCGGGCTGCAGCTAAGATGTGGAATGTCTGGGGTTCCCTGAGGAATGGGTTAAGAACCACTGTTCTAGATACTTAACCTACACTTTCTATACTGTGTTACAGACTTTTTATTTATAGTTAATTAAATTATAGTTGAATAAATCTATTAGTTCATGAAGTCCAAAGAAATCTTAGATCTAGTAAAGATTGCTAAAACACTGAAAGTATATAGTGGAACAGCGGCCGCAATGCTTTTTAAATAGAAGATGTCTGAACCCACCAAGAGTCTTTTGCTAGAACCGGTGGTTCCAAAGACATATGGCATGCCTGAAAGACAAAAAGCAGAGCAAGAAAATCACCTGAGTTCATGAAATCAAAATTGTAATATTAGGTCTGAGTGCAAGCACTATGTCTGGCAAAGACAAGGTACCACTTATCCCCTGGCTAATACAACTTCAATTGTGAAGCATGCTGGATAGGGCATCAAGCTATGGGGATGTTACTGAGTGGCAAGGACTGGGAGATGGGTCAGGATTGAGGGAAGGATGAACTTAGCACAATGCAGAAGTCCTTTAAGAACATCTAGGAGTCACAGGAAGTCAGAAATGGGTGCAAATTAATCTTTCAGAACAACATTGCCGCCAACCACACAGCTAAGACAACGGACAAGTCTGGACTTGATACCCATTGGAAATCTCATGGGAGATGAAGATTGCAGTTCACCAACTCTCCCCATCCCATCTGATGGTGCTTCAGAGAAACTACTAGGATGATTTGGAGAAACTACCAAATTACAGATGTGCAAAGCTGAATGGGAACCAAGAAAATTTGAAGTGATCATATTTATATAACATCAACTTCATATAACAAGTGTTAAATGAAGTGGAGAAAGGTAAAGGGTCTTAATACCTTCCGAACGGACCAAATCTCTGCCCTAGCACAAAGTGTTAATTATCAAGAGAGCTAGAACATATTGGAGAGATGCATGACCTGTATGCATGCTCTCAGCTCTCATCTACTCAGTCTAAACCAATGAAAACACACAAAATCAATCTAATTGAGCCTTGTGCATCACTTTTACAATCCACCATTACCTCCTTCACCACTGACAGGTGTTGGATATGCATCTGTCGCTGAGGGGATATACAGCAAAGCAATGAAAAGCCTGCAGAAAAGGTCTTCAGCTGCGACATGCAGTACATTGAGGTACAAAGTATCTAACCCCGGTGAAGGGCAATACAGGTCAACAATGACCAAACAATTCTGCAACTTGAACTATATTGCTCCAAAAAATAAAGGGAACTCTTAAATCCCACGATGGGTCAGGAAGAATGAAATATATTAAATATCAAAATATTTGAAGTACAAGGAACTGCAATTCGTTAAGAACAAAATGAAGTAACGACAGTCGATAGAAACCAAACCACAAAACGAATTAGGACAGATTTCTAACTCACACAGAAAATCAAAGAAACAAATAAAATCGGAGGCTGTTCCAACTTGTGTGAATTTCATCCCAGCAACTCATAATGTGACTCGGTAGTGTGTATGGCCCCCCATGTGCCTGTACGCTCTACCAACAACGTCTGGGCGTGCTCATGCTGAGACAACAAATAGTGTCCTGGGGGATCTCCTCCCAGACCTGGATCAGGGCATCAGTGAGCTCCTGGACAGTCTGTGGTGCTACTCGGTGGCGTCTGAGGCACTGATACATAACGTCCCAGAGGTTCTCAGGTGGATTCAGGTCTGGGGAACACCTACACATTGGCCATGAGGCCGGGCGTTGTCCTGCCCTAGGAACCCAGGGTCCACTGCACCAGATCTGACAACGGGTCTGAGGATTTCATCCTGCTACCTCAGTCAGGGTCAGAGGTCTGTAAAACCTTCCAAAGACAAGCCTCCCCTGACCGTCACTGACCCACCATCAAACCGGTCACATTGGTTGATGTGGCAGGCAGCATAACTTTCACCGCGGCATCTCCAGACTCTTTCACATGTTCAGTGTGATGCTGCTCTCCTCTGTGAAGAGCATGGGGTGACAATGGCTGACCTGACAATTCTGGTGTTCCCTGGTCAATGTTCCAAACGTTCCAAATGTAAATCAAGCTGCACACTGCTGGGCAGAAAGCCCCACTAGAGTAGGGGTGTCAAACCCGTTCCACAGAGGGCGGAGTGTCTGCAGGTTTTCACACTCACCTTGTACTTGACTGATTAATTATGTCACTAATTGGTTAGATCTTCTGAAATGGGAACCAATTAACAGGAAAAAACTAAAACCTGCAGACACTCGGCCCTCTGTGGAACCTCATGGAGTATGTCATCCTGGAGGAGCTGGACTGTCTGTGCAACCTGAATGGGTTGCAGGTACCGCCTCATGCTACCAGTACAAGGACATTAGCAAAACCAAAAAAGAATCAGTCAGGAAGGATACGGAAACAGCAATTGTCTGTGGCCACCACCTGCTAAACACTCCTTTTTTGGGGTTGTCTTGCTGCTGCTTTTCCAGTGCACCTGTTGTCACTTTTATTTGCACCAAAACAGGTGACACTGATTCACAATCGCTTATGCTTCTTAACTTAATATCCCTAGCTAAACTGACTTGGTGTTATACTGTTATGATTGTGTACCCTGAATTATTTTGAGCAGAGTATAACTTACTGACATGATTTCATTTTTTTTCTCATCGAATGATCGAATTTACAGTAAAGGTTTTGACCTTTAATATATTTTGCTCATTGTGACCAAATGTATGTCTTAAGTGTTCCCTTCATTTTTTTTAGCAGTGCATTTTCAGGCATAGTAAAATGTATTCATCAGAAACTATTTTGGGTTCATGCAAAAGCACATCATAAAATGCAGAATTGCAGCTTTCCCTTTTCTGTGCTAGGAACGATCATCAAACAATCGATACTTAATAGGAAACCCAGTGGCCTACTCCTCAGCAGGTACAGCATTTCTTTATTTTCTGCAGGTAAAAGTGCAATGGTGTTGCCCCATGGGAGGCTCATTCTGACTGACGAACTATTACTGGAACAGGCCAGCCGGTCTTAATTATTACAACAGCTGTTTGAAAGCAAATGGCCTCTCTCTCGATTTCAATTTGTTTACATTGCCAAAGCAAAAATAAGAAAATAAATAAAATATCTCACAAAAGAATACACATTCAAAAAAGATGATGGCATTTCAAATGTTATAAAACTAGCAATGTACAGCAATGCCATCCTGAATGTCCAGATTTCATCCTATCACATGACAACCTTGTTTACAACAGTTTAGCTGGGCACTACGTGTTTATATGATCATAAAAACATTAGAATGATTAATACAATAAAAAGTTAAAAGGATTGTGGCCTTGTTTGGTCCAGTGGTCTGGACCGGTGCCTGTGACACATGTGCACTGCAGTGTGGGTTTGAATCTGGTCCACTGCTCTTCCAGCAAAACTTCTCCCCTCTATCTTTCCACACTTTCCTGTCAATTAAGGCAGAGCAGAATCCTCTGGAGAAATGTGCAACACTTTCTTGGTAGGTGGTTCATATCATGGAAGATGGCTAGATTCCTTCTAAGAGTTCAATAATCTTTTTGACGATATATGGACTTCTACCTACTTTTCATTGTATTCATCCTTAGTTGTATTTGGTATGAATGTTTTATAGTGGTTTAAAGCAAGTCAACACTAACTGCCCAAATAAATAGCTTTGTACCATTTTCTCAGTGGCCTAAACATTTTGCACAGTACTGTACATCAACAGCAGACAATTGAGTCAGAGAAATTAAATTGTAAAGAAAAACATGCCAAACTCCATTATACATATTACTTATATTTATAGTATATGTCTTCACATGTTCCAACTGTGTTTCTGTGACATGTGATTAGAGATTTTGCTAAATTAACCACTATCAGATTGATGATTTTGATATCATTCTTCTAGGTAGCTACTGAGGGTGTAAACGTCCAATATATGGACATTACTTCCAAAGAAATACATTTGTTTTGATTTCATTCAGTACAACTCTTCAGCCTTATGGTGCAACCAGAATTAGTAATCGACCCCAAATTATTATTTTGGTTTTACCACATGATTTTTATCACAGAATTGTGTTTTTCAAGAAAATGCTTGTGCACCGATGTGAAAACTTGACTTTCGTCTCAGGTGTGCATTTCAAGCACTAACATTGTTTATCATCAAATATTCTTTTTTTTGTTGTTGCACAAAATGATTTACATTTTGAGGTGATATCAGACAGTTTTACTGAAATTAAAAATGTGTTACCAGCATTTATAAAGACAATTTATCTTTGAACAGTTGCACCCAAACAGTTTTTTTGATCTTTAGAGACCACCCAAAAAATGGCATAGATATATATCATAACATGTATATACATTTGTTGAAAATGTAAACATCACATTATTGACCCTAATATATATAAAAAATATATATATTTAATCCACCTTATTTCCTTCAGTTTTGAGTCTTATTAACTAATACATACCCAGAATGATGGATAGTTTGAAGGCATGGCTTTTTTAGTGCACTACAGTGGAATACAGCTTCTGTGGCAATCATCCAACAGCTGAAAAAATATGGACTGTATCTCACTACATTTTTAAGGAAAATACGAATCATGTTCAGATCTCTCACTCTTTCCTCTTCTCCCTGCTCCTCACCCTTTCTCAAATGCCACCCTGTTCCTTACATAACGCCCCATTATGGACCGTGGACAAACAGCACTCCACTGCATAAGGAAATGTGCCATTTGGAATCCAACCATGTCTATGCGCTGCGCAACACTGATTATTACAACCTATTCAACTCTGTTTGTCCATCTCACACAATATCGCTTGTTATTACCTAATATCTACATTACTTTAATGGCCAAAGATAAAGGTTTTATTTCATGGATTCCCTTAAAGGACTGACATCAAATGGAATTTTCAATAATTGCAAATGCTTACGATCAAGTCTTTTTGCATTGGTGCATGTATATTATGGAATTGTAAATCCTACAGCAGAAATTGTCGGTATTCAGATTTAACAAAATAATATCAGTAGTCAAGTCCCATCAAGGAAATCTAATACAATATAAGACCAGGAGGAACTACAACATTGTAGTTGAAGAGGTCAACTTCATAGAACAAGAAAGTTGCATTGTTTGTTTGATTGGTACCAACTGATACCAACATTTATGATAAAAAATGATCTATGCGCAATGCAGAAGAAAAAACATGGAGATACGACAGGAGCTACAAAGGAGCATTTTTACTTTTGGATTCAGGTTAAACCTATTTACTTATTTATTTAGGTTACTGATTATTATAGAAACAGTGACAGATCTTACTAGATGCCAAAAACTGCTGAGTGCAGGCTATTTATTTCTGCCTTAGTCGATATGTTTGTCTCCGGCCAAACGTTGCAGCAGATCTGGACTGATTTAATTGAGTGCAGAACAGTCTACGTTTACTGAACTATCAAGGGTAGCAGGGTTCCACAACAATAAGATGCTTATGTAGTCAAAGGAAGAGGCAAAATTGTGACAACACTGCAACTACCAACCCTCCCCATTTAAAATAGATTAATTAATAAACAAATACAACTATGTACTTGCCTGCGATTTGCATATCTAGCAGAAAATGTATTGCCAATCGAAATTGGACACAAAAGAAATGCCAATCCGATGGGCAACTTGTGCTCCTGATCTTTGTTTATAGTCTAGCCGCCCATGCTATCTGGGTTACTGATGGATCATGTCATGACTGCCAAAGTTGGTGAAAACTAAAACTTCAAGCAAAATGCATCCCCACACAACCTCTATTTATTGAAATAATGATGCTGTCTATGCACTTCAAGCTCTAGACTGCTATTTTTAAACTGCCTGGATTCTTTTCAATATCTCACTGTTCCATATTCCTCCTTGTTTTGCTCAATAGTGTATTGTACAGTTATTAAGCACCCCATGAAATTCTGGATGAATTCCAACATTATGATGCATACTATTTTGGCATACAACAAAAAAAGAAAATAAACAGAAACTGTACTAATGTATTGGACTTCAGTATGTTTTCTATATTATATATTATATTATATTATCATCAAAATAGCTTTGTATTCTGAGAACAATGTAAAAACACCTAACCCCATATGCACATTATCAATTTAATAATTTTTGTTTTATAATTTCCATATCAAGTTTTTTAAAGACAGCATTATGCATGATGCGGAAAACAATGTAAACCCAATCTGCAGATTACAATATCTGTTTTAGGGTAGCCGTATTTTCACAGCTAATTGAACACACTGTATGACAATAATAGTCCACACATGATAACAGCTGTATCACACATCTGGAGTAGCAGGACGGAATAATAACAAAAATATTGTAATTATAAACAGTTCAATGTGTTCAATTGTTTACAGACAAAAAGTACATGCCTCTTGAGTTATCTTGGGAAAAAAGTAAAGACCACTCAAATGTGGTATTTTTTCCTATTTTCACAGTATCCTAAAGATTGCAGTACTTATGATATTATGTTTGATATAGTTCCTTGGTTGCAGAAGCATAGAAGAATAGTAAGACTATGCATTATCACAGACTAAGTTATTCATGAACATGTGTCGGTTGAGGAACTCAATGTCCTTGTACAGCAGCTCAGCCCTTTACCAATTTCAGAGTTTCCTTCCTTTTGTGATAACTTCACATAATTTGTACTAAAATGTGCATGGTTCAACTGCTAGTAAAATCACTAGCTACAGGACTAAAAGATACATGAAAAGGAATTGACAAATAATCCTTTGGGGCTGTCCTACAAACAAACATCTAAAAAATGTCACGTCATCATAAAGCAAGACAATGACCCAAACATCCAACCATAGCAACTAAGAAGAGTAGATACCTACTGTCCGGTAAGGTCAACCAGTTATTGCATGCAAAGGGTGTGACCAGGTAGTAAACACAGGTATCTTGTGTTCCTTGCTCACCATAGTTAATGGGTGAGACTAAGTCAACTCAGTTGACTGTTGTCTACTCTAGAACTGTGCAACACACCATACATTTCTTTCATAGAGGATTTTTAAATCCATGTGAAATAAGGTCTGCAGTTTTTGCAGTCTCTCACCACTATAGAGTTTTGTTAACTGTGTAAAAACCTAGAGGACAAGGTGACTTTTATCAATATATTTTCACACTCAATAATAATAGTATTTGTAGACTACATTTTTTAAAATAATTTGACCTTCATCTAAAAAGAATTCATGGACATCAAAACACCAAACTGGATATGCCTAAACAAAAGACAGGCCTTATTTCCCTCATGTAGGAAAAGATAGCCCACACCTAGCTTAACCATTCACATAACAAGGCTACAATTAGAAAATTACAAAATGAATGACTCTGAGAGGATTAAAAGAGAATTTCCTTGCAATTTGTTGTACATCATTAAGATGGCTGAAAGATCTACACATTTAAAAGAAAATTCAAAACCATTGGCAATCTACATAGGACCGGTCGTCCTACCAAATTTAGGCTAAGAGCTGATTGATCGCTCATAAATGTCAGAAGATATGCTCATAAATTGTCAGAAAGAGACTGGACAAACTTGGCCTACATAGGGGTCAGGAAGGAAGAAGCTCTCAAAACAGAATATGAAGATAAGACCGACATTTCAACAGAAGAACATGATACCAACCGTAACGCATGGAGGCAGCAACATTATGGTTTGTGGCAAGTTTGCCGCCTAATATTGTACCAGAGACTTCTTGTAAGGCAAAATGTCAAAAGGCTGAAGCTGAACCAAACATTGATCTGGCAACAGGACAATGATCCAATACACACAAGCAAAGCTACAACAGAGTGGCTCAAAAAGAAGATACGGAGGGTTACGAAATGGCCGAGTCAGACCCCACATCTCAATCCCATTGAAGCCCTTGAACATGACCCAGTTGAAGCAGTACTGTAAAGCAGAGCTAGCAGACATTCCTCTCAGTCAAAGAAAGAAACCAATAGACAGTTACAAGAAATGGCTAACTGATGTATTTTCAGCCAGAATGGGAAACACTAGCTATGGAAGCCACACTACGAAATAGCATTTCTGTCGATTTTTACTGAATAAATGATGGCAGAGTATCACTGGCGTAGCGTGTAAGGTCAGTCCCCCCGTCCCACCCCCCGGTATACACGCATGTGAAGCCCACCCTGACGTTGATTACGCTACCATCTGCCGTCTGATCGTGATAACAGAACAGAAACACATGATGTAAAGAAAACATAGAGAATCTTTTGATGATAGAGGCTAAGTGCAGGTCCCTCACCCACCGCAGGCCTGGGGGCAACCGCACCTCCTGTATATCCCAAAGTTACCCCAATGCAGGGCATAACCTCACTGCATTACCCCACTGCAGGGCATAACCTCACTGCATTACCCCACTGCCAAGCATAACCTCACTGCATTACCCCACTGCCGGGCATAACCTCACTGCATTACCCCACTGCAGGGCATAACCTTTGTTATTTGTCGTTTGTTTTTCAATCTGTTAAATCAGGGAATCTTAATCTGTCAATAGTGTAAAAGTCTATTTTCCAACTATGACAGACAACTTTCCAGCGGGAGTACCTACATTTACCATGCGGGAGTACCTACATTTGTTTTACATGTTCTGTGTAGAGAGTTGTATGATTAGTTGTAGCTATACAATCAATTGTCATACATTAGGTAAACATAGAGTAAAACTGGTGTCAGTCTGTTGCTGGAGAATTGCCCATATCTCTTGTGTTCAGTTAAAACTTGAGATCAAAGCATTCACAGTAACCTAGAATATAAAAAACTGCTCACATTCGTTTTGAGAATGTGTACAACAATGTTCCCAGTAACAAAAGGTGCAAGAATGTGCAAAAAACATGTAAACTACATAGTATGCTAATACATATGTTTGTTGAGTTTTTGTCAGAGACGTACAGGGCACAGTTTTAACACAAACAATTCTAAAATCTCATCATAACCAATCAAAACAAAAAAACAATGAATGTTTACACACTGCGTTAAGAGGTGTAATGTCCAACCATTAATAGAAAGTGTTGACTCTGTAAATAGTTTTTTTTGCAGATGCTAACCATAGAATGTTTTTCCCATATAGACAAAATATAGCCAATATCGGAAGAGGCTGATGCAACATTTATCAATGGGACAGTTAGTGAGCGGTGTAAGAATAAAATGGATTTCAGGGATATGATGACTCAATCAAGACCTTGAACTGATTACATTTCTTCATCCAGTCTTTTCCAGGAATACTGCTGAGATGCAATGGCCATTTCAGAGTAACATATAATCCAAGCTGGCAAATAAATCATTTATTTTGAAACCATTAGTAGCTATTGTATCCATCAGACATGATAGAAGGTAATAGTCAACCACCACATCACTGTGGAGGTAATGACAATCATACAGATGACATCTTTATCAGCATTATCACCCCCTGTGACAAGACAAACTGTTAAATCTAGGTAATGTGAATATAAAAAGTAGTATAGGTCAGTGGATTGATGCTTTCAAAACTACAGCAAAAAAACCGACTGTAAAAAAGCATCAACTATAAACAACTATCAAGGTTGTCTAGTACTACATTTGACAATGGCTTTCTATTCTTTTTGCCATAATGTGCAGCTTAAGGGTCTGACACCTGCACGCTTGACTCTGATTGTGAAAAGTCTTAGTAATTAAAAGGGTCCGTTTGTAAACTTAACAGGTGCGGTGTAAAGATGCTTCGACGGATGTGGATTTAAAACAGTTTTCTTGTTCAACTCAACATGGGAAATAACATGTTTCATCAAATAAAAAACATCGGGAGAGCTTGAAAAACCGCATTAGCCAAACTACTCTATAAGGGGAATGGAAAAAAACCCAGGACTAAAAAAAGTTATGAAATGTATGGTAAAATGTAAGTGCACGAATATACAAAAACAACGCATTAAGTCAACTGCAAAATTGTTAATCAAATGCAGCCTAGACTGGTTCATGGTTACAGCTCCCAATAACGTTACTGTATAGCCTAAAGCAAAAGGTTGTATTTTTTAAACGAGACTAGTTTTATAATATGCCAAATCTGTTGGCTGAATAGGAGATGTACAACAGATGTACAGGAACAGACGTTGTTAAGAGCTGGTGTGCGTTGTCAGGGAACCCAAGTCTCAGAAAGTGTCATTTTAGTTGATGGAAATAGTTTCAATTAGCACTAAATTAAATCCAAGTGCATTGCGGAAATGTTGCATACATAAACAAGAATCACATTCAAGTGAGAAAGTGTAGACTTCAATCTCTACGCACTATAACGCACGATGAGGACTGCGCTTTGTATTTACCTTGTTCGCGTGGTAATATTCCAACGAGCTAAGACAACTTGGATCAGAACCCACACTTGACGGGTGCGCTGGATAAAATCTCACGTCCATATCAGGGTCTGCAAGTCTGACTGCATGAAATCAGTTTCAGTGTCTTTCACTCACTCTATTGTTTAGCCTAACAAAAAGAAAGCACAGAAAGAAGAGGGGGTAGAGTTTTTCAGTGCACTCTTCCCTCACATCCGTTCGCGGTCGAACTTCTGCACCAACTCGCGTCCCGGTGATGCACTGTGCTGTTTTTCGCTAGCCTACGCGTCCACTTTGGAAAACTATCACTAAACCGAAGAGCAAATATAACTCCAAAGAATGCAGATTGGTTATATCATTTCGTACTCCAGATCAAATGCTATACAAATTTCCACCTTATTTCACAAAACAAAAAACATAAGAGGCCATTAACTACAGTGCTTATTTTTCCCCCGCTGTTATCATACTCCATTGGCTGTTGAGATGCATATTCATGCATTGGTTCCAGGACAGAGAAGTGGTTGTACTGTTCTTCCCTATGCCATGCGACCTCTGCCGATAATAAACGAGAAAGAGGAATAGAGGGAGAAGGGGGAGGGGATATTGGTGGCTGCCTTGGCAACCGCTCTCAATTTTGCAACTGCGCGATTCTGATTAGCTGAAAATGTAGTAGTGTGCACGGCTGTGCATTATAAAGCATTGACTGCTTCTATATCGCTTGCCAAAGGTTCCAGTTGGTTAAGGTTGCCAAAGGACCTAGTCTGCAAACAATGCAGTGTTTCTTCATGATTTCTCTTTCCATTCATGTAAACTACACACACCCACACATCTTGTTTAAAGCACCTCATTATTCAAAACCAAGAACCTATAGCATTTTAGAACTCTTGAATTTTAAGCAGACACATAAACCTAGACTTCCAAGGCCTCAGAATATGTGTAAAGAAACCTGCAATAATGTATTGGTTTACCGTGGCATTAATGTTAAAGCAAAAAGATGAGTAACCTATTGACATTGTTTGTTTTTAATGTGAAAGATCCAGCTGTCCAAAACATCCACTGCAGTTTATTTCATAAAAGGCTATGTGTGTTATTAAAGTATAGGCAAATACAAATGGACATCATTATGCTTCATCAAAGACAAGTTTGTATAATGTTGTTTTTGCTAATTCAGTCACCATCCAAACAGATGTCATAGCATGGCAATTAGCACAAATTATCAAAACAATAACTGAGCCATTGGTTTAATGACTTCTATTTATTTAGATAAATACCGTAGAGATTATCCAATGCTGTCACTGATTACTGCCATGAATTGTGATACAAAGACTTTGCAAAATGTTCCCAGTATGATGCTATATGGACATGCAGGGAATGGGTCAGAGATAGCTTATGTTCCCAGTATGATGCTATATGGACATGCAGGGAATGGGTCAGAGATAGCTTATGTTCCCAGTATGATGCTATATGGACATGCAGGGAATGGGTCAGAGATAGCTTATGTTCCCAGTATGATGCTATATGGACATGCAGGGAA
>JACXGK010006873.1:15158-27330 GCA_016801125.1 Novumbra hubbsi | reverse complement strand
TACGAATTAGTGTGTTACTACATGATACAACCAATAGAAGTACGTTATTATAGGTAAAAAACATTAGTTGTGTTAGTAGGAGGTTTAAGCAGTAATAATGTGTTATCCTCTCCCTCTATTTCTCATCTTTCTCTCCCTCTCTTTCTCCTCTGTCTCCTCTCTTTCCCCCTCTTTCTCCTTTCTTTCCTTCTCTTTCTCCTCTTTGTCTCCTCTCTTTCCCTCTCTTTTTATCATTGTCTCCTCTCTCCCTCTCTTAATCGCGTTGTCTTCTCTCTCCAGCGATAAAGGAATTAGTTTTAGTACCACAGCACACCACCCCCACCAATGCTACTAAAGAGATTGATGCCCTCTATGACGTCTTCTTAGATGTCAAAAGGAGATGGAAGACAGAGGTATTATGGGGTTTTATCTGACTATGAGTGTGTGTGTAGACTGTGATGTTCCTAGGTGATTTTAATTCTGATTGTGTGTGTGTAGACTGTGATGTTCCTAGGTGATTTTAATTCTGATTGTGTGTGTAGACTGTGATGTTCCTAGGTGATTTTAATGCTGATTGTGTGTGTAGACTGTGATGTTCCTAGGTGATTTTAATGCTGATTGTGTACGTGTGTAGACTGTGATGTTCCTAGGTGATTTTAATTCTGATTGTGTGTGTGTGTAGACTGTGATGTTCCTAGGTGATTTTAATGCTGATTGTGTGTGTGTAGACTGTGATGTTCCTAGGTGATTTTAATGCTGATTGTGTGTGTAGACTGTGATGTTTCTAGGTGATTTTAATGCTGATTCTGTGTGTGTAGACTGTGATGTTCCTAGGTGATTTTAATGCTTATTGTGTGTGTAGACTGTGATGTTCCTAGGTGATTTTAATGCTGATTGTGTGACTGTAGACTGTGATGTTCCTAGGTGATTTTAATGCTGATTGTGTGTGTGTAGACTGTGATGTTTCTAGGTGATTTTAATGCTGACTGTGGATACTTGGCCAAGAAGAACAGGCAGCATGTTCGTCTCTATAGTAACAGGGCCTTCCTGTGGCTGATAGGGGACAACGATGACACGACTGTCAGAGACACCACCCACTGTGCTTACGACAGGTATGTGTGTATAGTCTAATTTAAATCCAGTGACGACCAGTTCCAATTGTCCACTATTTAAGTGAAGACCTTTTGGGGAAGTGAGGTTTTTCTGGACAACCTTCACTCGGAATAGGATTTGGGCTTAGGTTAAGTATTAGTGTGAGGTTTAGATTTAGTGTTTTTGAAATAAGGGTAAGAGCGTTAGATGTGTGTGGTGATTTGACATCCTGTTCTGTTTATTTATTTTGTGTGGTGTGTGTTCGTGTGTTTATGGTAGAATTGTGGTCCACGAGGAGTCATTTGCCAGAGCCCTTGTGCCTCAATCCGCAAAACCTTTCAACTTTGCCACTGAATACGGTCTCACAGAGGAACAGGTAACACACACACCGCTAGAAAAACAAAACGTAATTTCAGGTCGGAAACGTGTGTTTTACTGTTTGTCTCTGCAGGCACTGGTCGTTAGTGACCATTATCCCGTGGAGGTGGAGTTGAGGGCGGGGTCAGCACACATAGAAAATCACCATCCTCACCTATTCATCCTCATCCTCATCACAGCCTTCATCACCTCCACCTGAACACTTGTGGCCACACCGCTGCATCGTTGTGGTCAGGCTCAGTTCTGGAGTTAACTGTGACTGGTTAAGGTCAGGGACTTGATACTAAAGAACGTAACAACTCTGTTTCTCAACAAGTACTCTGGTGAACGTCGACAATTCAAAATGTGCCTTGCAGTCCTACAACCAGTTGTTAAAGAGTCCTACGGTCGTCTTCTACGTTCACATTCATTAACAACTTCAACGAAGGATTATCAAGGTGCTTGTAACGTCCCACCTCCTCTGACGGACGCTCCTCAAAGAGAACCGGAAGGTCTTACCTTCAACAGATTAACACAACATATAGAAGTAACACATTGTCATGTTTATAAATACCAGATGGGATGTGAAAACAAATGTTTTACTTAATGCCCATATCACCATATAGTGCCTTAACCACCAATGGAATATAAATGTGTATCAATGGTGTCAGAGTATTCTGCTTTTGTTTACCACTAGCAGCACCTACAAACAACACATTTCTGAATGTGTACATTTACTTCATGACTACAGGGATCTTTTCAAAACACTTTCCTCTAAATGGTTTTATGGTGATGAGAGGATATGAATGGAATTAAGAGATTGGTCAGCATGAATGCCTGTTTAAGACCAGTCATTTTCTGGACCGCAGCAGATTAATAATTATTACACTTGAGTGTATTATTTTTTTGTGGAAATTGGCAAAAAACATGACATTCATTTGACTTAATGTGCTATACAACAATCGAGATTTGGAAACCTGATGAGTAATTAAGAGTGTTCTGAAAGACGTGCCTTTAAAATCTACAATTTGACATTGTGTAATTTATGCACGTTTATTGAAATTCAAAGGACTAAGAATATGACTTCAGCCTCGCTGTCAGATCACACATTGGTTTAAAATGACTATACTGATATGGCACGAATTAGCACTTAATAAAATTACCACATGGCACACTAGCCCCATGCTAAAACCAATACAGGGCAGACTTGAGCACTTGGCCAATCATTGCAAAGTCGGGACAGGCATCTGAACAGTTTATTTTCCCAAGTTAGATGCACAAACAGGACTTGAAAGCGGCATCTGAAGCTTGATCACACAAGCCATTCGACAGAAGCCCGTCTGGACTATCGTCGCGCAAAATAATACGACCGATCAGATTAATGCCGGGTGTCTTTTGGAATCACTGTCAGGCAAAAAACCCAGGGATTCGTCCTTCGCTTCCACATAAACCAAAGCATGTTGTACAACCACATCCGATTGAATTTGTACTTGCCCAGCGGAAGGCTTAACAGCCAATCTCGATGTAACTAGTTCAATTACCCATCTTGGTATTAGCTAGCTATCCAACTACCTTAGTAACAACGGTGTTGCAGAAAAGCAGCCAACTGTCAAATTAACAAGTAACATTAATTAAATTGTGGTTCCTCTGCGAGCGACCAGAGCAAAAATCCGTTCACGAAACACTAGTAAGACAATAAGCATTTTTACATTAATTGATTTAATACTTGCGTTAAGTAGGGGATGGACTTAATGTTTTCAGATTACCTTATCCTGACCAGATGTATACTTTTTTCAATTTCCGTTCTGGCGTAAAACTAGACGAAGTTAATAAAAGGTCACTAATTGAATAAATGAATGACACTGCCGCAAGGTTTTGACAAATTCTCGTTAAGCACTCACTTCAAAAAACGACTGAATAAACCAGTTGGAGACGTAACTCAGTTTTATAGTCAAATATCTTTTATTGGCTAGCTGTTCTTCCATGCCACCGCTCTAGTTTGAGGAACCCCGCCTCCAGGCTCTAGTTGGCGTGAATCTTCTTCCAGCGAGCCAGAGGGCCGGTTGAGGGGATGTACTTCACCCCACAGCCGTCAGGAATAACACGCTTCTCTGCCATCATCTGATCAAAGTCAACAGCGTTGAACTTGGTGAAGCCATACTTCTTTGACATGTGGATCTGAAGGAGGTAGAGTGGAAGGGGGGGGTTAGGGTCAGTCGAGTGCCACGCCCACCGGTGGGGTCGGTCAGTCCAGTGCCACGCCTGCAGGTGAGGCGGATCAGTTGTCTCGGCGGTCCCTTAAAGGGGCCAGCACCTCCCAGCTGGCCTCATACACAACCACAGAGTCAATGTCTGCAGCCATTGCACACCAGAACCGCACCGCAGCGGAACCGGTCGGCTTAATAAGCTGCAGGTATTCCTTTCGATGGATTAACAGTCACAAGGAAAAGCCAGATAAGACACTGCGACAACCAGTGTGGATTTTGCGACTTACCTTCTGGCGTCCAGGGAACTTGAACTTGGCTCTGCGGAGAGCTTCGATGATGTGCTCCTTGTTGCTGGCCTTGGTGCGGACAGACATGATCACCTGACCAATGTTGACGCGGGCCACGGTACCCAGGGGCTTCCCGAACGCACCACGCATCCCCGTCTGGAGCCTGGACACAGAACCGGGTCACTTGGGAAGGACAACATTAAAGCCATGTGCTATATTCATTCAGCAAATTAACACGAGAAGTAACATCTTGTCTCGGCGGTCCCTTAAAGGGGCCAGCACCTCCCAGCTGGCCTCATACACAACCACAGAGTCACTGTCTGCAGCCATTGCACACCAGAACCGCACCGCAGCGGAACCGGTCGGCTTAATAAGCTGCAAGTGTGCGAGAGGTTTACGAAGCGTCCTACCTATCAGCTCCAGCGCAGGACAACATCTTGTTGATGCGGATGACGTGGAAGGGATGCAGACGGACCCTGATGTGGAAGCCGTCCTTTCCGCAGGTCTTCACCATGTACTTGTTGGCACAGATACGGGCTGCTTCAAGAGCTGGAGTGGAGGGAGGGGATACACGTAAACATTATGGAGCCTGCTGCCATGTGAACAGTTGTAACACACAGAGCGTTACACACCAACTAACAAAATCATCAGAAAAGTAGCAACAGTTCTAAGTTCAGTATTTATGGAATTTACAGGAAACCGATAGATGAACCCAGTTTAGCCCTGACAGCACGTTGATAACTTAAGTTACCCCAGTGATCACTGAACCAATTGAGCAAATCCCATTATGTGTTCATATGCATTTCTATGACCGAGCACGAGGCGGTGTTACATGAGGCCTTACACACAGAACTGGTTCATCCATCATTGAAAACAAATGACTGTCTGTAACAGAGGGCCCAACGGCACAGTGATGCAACAAAATAGTTTCCAAACAAAGGAACGGAAGAGAATGAGATGCTAACCCCCATGCCCGGGACAGTCAAGCTCCCCCAGCCCAGTACGAAGATTTACGTCTGTTTGAAAAGACTGCCCCCTTTAAAACAACAATCTTCACCTGACATGTCAAAGAAATACCATCATGGGCACTGCCAGCTTACAAATACCATAACATGTTATCACAACCCCCTACTGCAGGGCCCCCCAACCCTGTTCCTGGAGATCTACTGTCCCGTCAGGTTTCTCTCCAACTCTAATTTAGCACACCTGATTCTAATAATTAGCTGGATGTAACGCTTAAATCAGGTTAGTCACAAATGGGGTTGAAGAGAACCTACATGCCAGCAGATCTCCAGGAGCAGGGTTGGGTGGCCCTGGTCTACTGGTTCACAATACCATCCACCAACACCAAGGGCGAGTCGACACGATGGAGCCAACAGTTCAAAGGAGCACACCCGTCGTGTATGTGAAAACGTGGCTTATGTGTCAACCGTCTGTTCAACTGGACCACTGCAGTGGCCACTATAGTACATGGAAACGGTGTAGTCGAAAAAAAGACCCTTGACCTCACCTTCAGAAGACAGCTGTTCATACTCGTCAGAGACCATGTGACCACACAGCGGGAACTCATCCACCCTTGCCTTCTTCCTGCCCAGGTCAAAAATCCTGATCTTTGGGTCTGAAGAGAGAACAGGAAGATTAAACAAAGCAAACTAGATTGTAGGACTAAAACACAAATAAGTCGCATGCAATCTCTTTAAAGTCAAATAAGCCAACTAGCCACTCTAAAGTTGACAGATCATACAGGTACGGAACTGTCTCAGTGGTCCCTTAAAGGGGCCAGCACCTCCCAGCTGGCCTCATACACAACCACAGAATCACTGTCTGCAGCAATTGCACACCAGAACCGCACCGCAGCTGAACCGGTCATCTTAACTAGCTGCAGTCTGAAACCCTGACATATCCATGAATCCGGTGAAATTCCCTCAAGGTAAAAGGCAAAGTGCTTACCAGGAACACCACGACAGAAACGTGACTTTGGGTAGGGCTTGTTCTTGCAGTAGCGATAGCTGAGGAAGAGAGAAATTCTCATGTCAAATTAGTCAGGCAACTAGTTAGAATAGCCCGTGTAAATGTCTGACTAGCTACAATAACTAAGGGTAACAGGTTATTCCAAATAAGGAATTATTTTACTGTCTCAGTGGTCCCTTAAAGGGGCCAGCACCTCCCAGCTGGCCTCATACACAACCACAGAGTCACTGTCTGCAGCCATTGCACACCAGAACCGCACCACAGCGGAACCGGTCGGCTTAATAAGCTGCAGGTGAAATCAAGTCGGAGCTCATTTACAGTACAATAACATCAGAGGGAAGACATTGACAATGTTTCAAGGATCCCCTCATTTGCAATGGAAACCTTTTAAGCAACATTTGAAGGGTGTTGGAGTTGAGTCACAATCAATTGAAACATTTGTATTATTTATACACTGCACGAGCCTGGAGGCACGTTTCCGTTTTGTGGCACAACCATGTTCATCCACCCCATGATTAAACAATAACTACATGTACAGACCTTGATTAAAAAATCATTATACCCAAGGTTTGAATTCAATAGAAGGTTGTATTCAATAGATTTAATAAGGGAACTGGAACCGCCAATGAAAACTGGTGTATACAAGAGTTCAGAATGTAAGTTTCTCAAACCATCAGCTGTTGGTGACTCAATGTTGTTGCTAACAAACGCCGTTAACACTGATAATTCTCCCACATAATCAGAATACAGGTCAGAACAAGACCAGTATACAGTTATGTAAACACATACAAGATAACGACATAAAATCACCGGCTAATATTTGAAAATACCCCAAAATGATAGATCCACTAAAGATCTAATGGCTAACTATGTTACCATATTCCACATTAGCCGTGGTCCTTCTGTACTGCTAACTATTTAATAGGTTTACTGGGCAACTAAAGACGCAGATACAGTTGAGAGAAACCAGCCAACAAGTTGACGGGTTTAATGACAGTACGGGTTAACGTTATGCCCTGGAAAATAATTGACAGCGTAACTTTAGATCTAGCTAACGGAGTCCCGAATTAGTGCACATGGTGCAGACATATCCGCCATTTTGCATGCTTCTTTAACGTCATGACTCAAACCCGAGCAAAAACCATCCGATAAAAAACACTCACCAACGGGCTGGCCGGCGACCCATGGCTGCGATCTGTTGAAATAACAGAAACAAACTATAATTACAAATGGAAATCGAAATTCTAAAGGCAAAAACGTCAATTTCTAGCAGATTTTTTAAAACAGCGGCAGACTCTGCGATGTTAACACGCACTCACCGAATGGAGGAAAGGAAGTTCGAGAGACTTCCGCAGCGTCATATGGGCGGTTAGCGTTCAGAAAAATATATAAAACCACGCAAATTTATTTTTCTATTTAAATGAACTTCTCTAAATTATTGTGTGAAATATGTTAGTAATCATTCAGTACTTATTGAATAGGTTGTGTAAAATTTCCTCGGCAACAACTACCCGGCATCATGGGAAAGGTAGTTCTTCTCTGAACCAGAAACTTGGCTGCATTTTGCCAGTTACCTATGCTACCAGATCTAACCGTCCCTATGCTGAACTGAGAATAAGGACTCTTAGCGTTTCGTCAAAAGTATTGTTGTTATGGACAAACCGGTTTCTTCCTCTAACTTGTTAAGAACAACATGCTCAATTCACACTGATGAAACCAAATACATTTTGAGGGCATAGTTTAAAATTATTTTGTTTTTTATGATGGTTGAAGTTAAAGTTAATTGAAGGTGGGACACCATGGATGTGAACCATGGTGTCCCGAGTGTGGACATCAGGGGGCGTTATTGCACCATGAGCACAGTCCATGTGTGGTCTTCAGTCCTCCTTTCGCTCTGAGGATATTCCTCAGTTAGAGGTATGAGGTCATGATATCTGAACACTGGATTAATGGAGAACAAATGTTGTGATGACAAAGAGCCTGCAGATTGTTAGGAATTTTAACCAAAAACAGAATATACATGATGAAGACCACGAATGCTCACACACACGCGGAACATGCATGATGAAGACCACGAGGGCTCAAACACACACATGCGGAACATACACGATGAAGACCACAAGTGCTCAAACACACACACGGAACATAATGTTACAACAACACTGTTCTAAAACAACACAAACTATTCCAACATCCCAACCAGAGTTTATTTAAACTTTTTCTGCTTGTCGTATCGGGTGACTTAGCTGGAGTTATGTCACCCTACTAAAGACTGTGGGCTACACATACGCCACACATGGTATGTTTTAAGGTGTGTATGTAATTTATTTAAATATTTGTGGTTATGGGTGAATATGTCTGTGTGTGTGATTGTGTGTGTGATTTTGTTTGTGCTTATGGGTATATATCTTTTGTGGGTATGTATATGTAGGTATGTATCTATGTCTGTGTGTGTGGTTACGTGTATGTAGGTATGTATCTATGTCTGTGTGTGTGGTTACGTGTATGTACGTATGTATCCATGTCTGTGTGTGTGGTTACGTGTATGTAGGTATGTACCTATGTCTGTGTGTGTGGTTACATGTATGTATGTATGTATCTATGTTTCGGTGTGTGGCTACATGTATGTACGTATGTATCTATGTCTGTGTGTGTGGCTACGTGTATGTACGTATGTATCTATGTCTGTGTGTGTGGCTACATGTATGTACGTATTTATCTATGTCTGTGTGTGTGGTTACGTGTTTGTACGTATGTATCTATGTCTGTGTGTGTGGTTATGTGTATGTAGGTATGTATCTATGTCTGTGTGTGTGGTTATGTGTATGTACGTATGTATCTATGTCTGTGTGTGTGGTTATGTGTATGTACGTATGTATCTATGTCTGTGTGTGTGGTTATGTGTATGTAAGTATGTATCTATGTCTGTGTGTGTGGTGATGTGTATGTAGGTATGTATCTATGTCTGTGTGTGTGGTTATGTGTATGTACGTATGTATCTATGTCTGTGTGTGTGGTTATGTGTATGTACGTATGTATCTATGTCTGTGTGTGTGGTTATGTGTATGTAGGTATGTATCTATGTCTGTGTGTGTGGTTATGTGCACGCAAGCCATTGTGTCGGTAGAGGCCAGCACACAACACATTCTTATGACTCATTTCTACAGAGTATTCATGACTCAATGACTTCCGCTGCACATCACATCACTGATCAAATTGGATTGTGTTTTATTGGCTTTGCCTTCTCTTTCTTCCTCCAGTAGCACATCAATCAATAACGGATAAACATGTATCAAATACATCTTTCCTAAAACAATTATTGTCCCATATTTAAACTTTATAACATAATACTATGAAATAATTTACTACATATAACAGTACTATAATATATTATAAGCTTAATTGTTAAAATGTAATAGAAGCAATTGTATATTTCAGCAATCTAGTTTTCAATTTAGTTTGTGTATAACAATCTCATCATTTACAGGGCTATGGTTAGGATGATAGATTTGGGGCTAAGGTCAGTTTAGTTTGTGTTTACCAATCTCATCATTTACAGGGTTATGGTTAGGATGACAGCTTTGGGTCTAAGGTTGGTTTAGTATGCGAATACTAGTCTCATAATTTAGAGGGGTGTATGACACAGTTCTCACACATTGCTCCCTTCATAACCCCAACACCCAAACTCACACACACCCATTTACATAAAGTCACCTCCTACAGACTTCCTCCTCTCTGAGAGCAATGGCCAGGGTGTTACTTACCACACCCTGACTTTATGCATCAGTGACTCACACACACACACATGCATACATGCACACACACACGCACATGCATGCACGCACGCACACACACACATAACACACAGACTACAGTATAATGTTTAATTGAGGCCTTATTTGTGATCAACATTAATTTCCATTTCTCCTAACTCCTAACCTTTACCCCTTAAACCCATTAGAACTTTGACCTTAACCCTAATTGATATAAGTGAGTACCAGCAAAACATTCAAACCAGTTTTTATATGCCACGGATAACTATACTAAACATAATGTTCTCACCAGTCATGTTTTGACATGGATTACTATACAAAACATAATGTTGTCACCAGTCATGTTTTGACATGGATTACTATACTAAACATAATGTTGTCACCAGTCATGTTTTGACATGGATTACTATACAAAACATAATGTTGTCACCAGTCATGTTTTGACATGGATTACTATACTAAACATAATGTTCTCACTAGTCATGTTTTGACATGGATTACTATACTAAACATAATGTTCTCACCAGTCATGTTTTGACATGGATTACTATACTAAACATAATGTTCTCACCAGTCATGTTTTGACATGGATTACTATACAAAACATAATTTGTTACCAGTCATGTTTTGACATGGATTACTATACTAAACATAATGTTCTCACTAGTCATGTTTTGACATGGTTCTCTATATTTAAAGCAGGACATGCTCAAACACACTGAAAGACAGATACACACAAAAAACAAACATTCAACTTTCTAGGATTTTATTACAGAGGTACCAACAGTTCCATAATTTACTGATGGCATTATAGAGGTACAGGTACATGATTCAACATTCTAGGGTGATGTTGTTGAGGTACAGACAGTTCCAACATTCTAGGGTGATGTTGTTGAGGTACAGACAGTTCCAACATTCTAGGGTGATGTTGTTGAGGTACAGACAGTTCCAACATTCTAGGGTGATATTGTTGAGGTACAAACAGTTCCAACATTAAAGGTTGGTATCAAAGAGGCAACGTAAGTTCTAGTCTTCCACGATGACAAAACCACCACATAATGCCCCCTTAAATGTGTCCAACTACAAGCTATATTGGAAACTCCACTAACGAATAATTAGGTGTCACCTGGACCCAGTTTCCAAAACCTTGTCTCCTAGCAGCAAAACACAAACAGTGGGTTTGTTGGGCCGGTTTAGAAAGTGCTTGGTCAGTGGTCTGTGGGTGTAATGGGCATGAGGTACCATGTGATAGTTTCACATCCTGATCCTTTGGTTGTTATTAATACCCACTCTTCCCAGCACTTTCCAGTGTAATATTTTAAAACTACACGCACAAACTTCACACACAAAAACATAGACACACATGCATGCACACACAGGTTTACAGAGATGTTGAATTGCACAGGATAGGGAGTTCAGAGAGATTGTTATTCACCAACAATGTTGGGATAAAATTGTCAGATGTTATGAGGTAAAACATACCTTAAGTGTGGAAATATGCTGGAAATATGCTGGAAGTATGTGTCAACATCAATTCATTGTTTTCCGGTCCCCTCCCAGTTAGGGGCAGTGATGAGATCTACAGCAGCCATAACCAAGACTGCAAATAACTGACCATGGATCAATGGATAAACTTGAGTTGTTTAATACTAATTCTATCCACTCATTAAGTAACATAGTAAAAACATTCCAGGTGGAACCAATCAAATTGCTAATTACAGACCATCTGTTCCCACTAACCACAGACCATCTGTTTCCACTAACCACAGACCATCTGTTCCCACTAACCACACTCTACCTTTTCCCACTAACCACAGACAATCTGTTCCCACTAACCACAGACCATCTGTTCCCACTAACCACAGACCATCTGTTCCCACTAACCACAGACCACCTGTTGCCACTAACCACAGACCACAGACCATCTGTTCCCACTAACCACAGACCATCTGTTCCCACCATTTTTCTTTAGACTTGCTAGTAATTTGAATGTTAGAATATCTTGACGACCAGTGTGGCCATAAAAGGTCCTGTAGTCTTATAATCTCCATCACAGACAGACACATCTTAACGCTTGATCTGTGGAGTGTTAGGCTGGGTGTCTGTCTAAGGACTTGATCTGTGGAGTGTTAGGCTGGGTGTCTGTCTAAGGACTTGATCTGTGGAGTGTTAGGCTGGGTGTCTGTCTAAGGACTTGATCTGTGGAGTGTTAGGCTGGGTGTCTGTCTAAGGACTTGATCTGTGGAGTGTTAGGCTGGGTGTCTGTCTAAGGACTTGATCTGTGGAGTGTTAGCGTATCATGATGCTCCCACCTCCATGCTGCACTGTAGGGATGGTGTTCAGGAGGCTGGGTCCCGGGTTGGCCACGGGGCTGGGTCGAGGGGTGGTCCACGGGGCTGGGTCCCGGGTTGGCCACGGGGCTGGGTCGAGGGGTGGTCCACGGGGCTGGGTCCCGGGTTGGCCACGGGGCTGGGTCGAGGGGTGGTCCACGGGGCTGGGTCCCGGG